>JALPQI010008013.1:0-61984 GCA_025490895.1 Thaumatotibia leucotreta | reverse complement strand
TTTGATAAAATGAAAAGGATTTAAATATTATTCCACACTCTTATACCCCAACCCCTACACGTTAAGGAATGTCAATCTTCCATCATCGCTCACCAACATGAGATTATGACCACCTAAACGCAAATACTCGAATACCTTCAAAAAGAATCATCCCCCAACTCCTAATCGTTAAGGAGTTGTTCCTTCCTTCATCAGCTAACTAACATGAAACGATAACTACTACGCGCAAAAACTTGAATAGATCTCGAAAATGTATGAAATTTGTTAATTCAAAGAATTATCCTCCAACTCCTAATCATTAAGGAGTTAGAGATACCTTCCATCATCAGCTCACCAACACGAGACTATGACCACCTAAAGGCAAATACTCGACTAGCTTCCAAAATACATGAAACATGTTATATTTAAAGAAATATCTCCCAACCCCTAATCGCTAAGGAGTTGTACCTTTCATCATCAGCTCACCAACATGAAACGATGACCACCTAAAGGCAAATACACAAATAGCTTCAAAAATACACGAAATATGTTATACCTATTTAAAGAATTATCCCCCCAACACCTAATCGCTAAGGAGTTGTACCTTCCGTCATCAGATCACCAACTTAAGACGTTCATGACTAGACGTAAATACTTGATTAGTCTTTGAAAATAAATGAAAAATGTCATGTGTGCCTACAACATTCGAAGAGTTCCCTCGATTTCTTCGGGATCTCATCATCAGATCTGGACTCGATGACAATGGGACCAACTACAAGGTATATACCCTTTTAAACAGAAAAAGATATTTCTAAATCGGTCCACGCGTCTTAGTGTAATCGGGGAACATACATAAAAAAAAAAACAAAAGATTTCGTGGAATTGTAAACCTCCTCCTTTTTTTGAAGTTGGTTAAAAAACCATTGTAAAGGTAATTAAGAGAGCTACAACATCCTTCATTGCAATATATAGTAAAAAAACCGTTTTCGAAAACGGTGAAGGGTTAAAGGGCTTAAGAGAGGCTGTGATTGCGCTGCCACGCGCTCTTTAAACAATCACAACTCCGTCAATTTATGTTTGACAGAAAAAAACAAAAAACAACAAATTGTTTGTCAGAAAAATACGTAAATTTTTATTTCATACACTTTTATGCGTATCTGTCGTCATTTTTGAGATATTATGAAAAGAAAGTGGGATGTTTAAAAAATTTTAAATTTAGTTATTTTTTTTTGTATCGTGACTTTTTTGAAAACTGTGTGTTTTGAAGCAGCCAAACTGATACTATCTATCAAGCTCTTCATAGTAAAGTTAATTCTAGGCGGAATACGATTAATTTTAATTTTGGTGGAAATGGGCACTTATGAAACCCATTTATTTAAAAGAAAAAATATTAGATGCTCCCCTTATTTGCAATACAGCTCACTTATTTTACGTGCAAAAGACTGTTAATAGTACTCATTTTAAAGCTTATTTTCAAGCACTATAAAACCCTTTTGTATTAGAATGCATAAAATGCATCTGCTCGCCGCCAGATGGCATTGACCACATCGATTAAATTTCAGACAAAATAAAAAACGGTTTTGATCTTTAATATCTATAGTACGGTCAAATCGTACATTAAACTCGCAAAACATGTAGTAAAGCTGCATTTTCGGTATGTTATTTAGACCACCATAGGGCAGTATAAAACCACATTTTGCAAGCAAACAAAAGTTGTGCTAGCTGCGTTATACGTGAAAAACTGTGAAATTTACTGTCTATTTTTAGTTTTCTGATTTTTATAAAAAAAGCCTTAAGTTTTTTTCGACAATATGTATCAGGTAAACGTTTAAAGATGAATGAATTTGTAACAAGATGAGATAACATGCATTACCGTAGGTCTTATAGTTTCAGAGATTCAAGACTTCAAATAGTACCCCTGTTTTTATGAACTAGATAAAATGTTGAGTTTTTGCTAACGTTTTTTGGTTTAATATCGCCTTACCTAATTATGCTACGAAAAACATGAAATAATTATCTTATAGGCGCAATTAATATTCTTTCATTTAAGGGTAAAAATCAGGTCAGTAAAACTTTGTAATTGAAACTAAAAACGCGAAATTCAAAAGGCAGGAGGTCCGCTATCTAAGTTTTGCATACAAATGGCAAGTCGTGTTGCAAAGCTGCAATTTTTGTATATTATATAGGCTCTATAGGGATGTACGAAAATGCATATTACAAGAAAAAAAAATAAGGATTTAGGTAAAGGACGTAAAAAACTGAAAAAAAAATCGGACTTTTTTTTGTTTTTGACGTTTAACTAAAAAACTATAACTTTTTGATTCTAATTGCTATAAAACTATGAAAGAATATTAAATTTGAAACGATTTGAGCTACCTTGCATTACCCTAAATTATATAGATTTAGAGATACGACATTTCAAAATGTGCCTTTCATTAAGTTAAGAAAATAAATGCATGTTTTGAAGCCTCGTATAACCCCAACTATAAGACTTACAGTAATTGTTATTGGCTCAATTTGTTCCAAATTTAATGTAGTTATTATCTACAATTACTTTTTTTTCTTAGCGCCAACGTTTTGCCAATATTTAGTGAATAGCTTTAACGTAACCTAAAATTTGTTCATGTTTTTATAAAAGGGCACTTTATGAAATGTCGTATCTCAAAATATATATAACTTACGGTGATGCAACGTAGCTCAAATCCTTTCAAATTTAATGTTCTTTCTTAGTTTTATAGCAATCAGTATCAAAAAGATAATAGATTTTTAGTTAAACGTCAAAAACTAAAAAAAGTGCGAATTTTTTTTCCGTTTTTTACGTCCTATACCCAAATTATTTTTTTGTTTTTCTTTTAATATGCATTTTCGTATATATCTATAAGGCCTTTATAATATACCAAAATTGCAGGTTGCAACTCGACTTGCGATTTGTATGAAAAACTTAGATAGCGGGCCTCCTGCCTTTGGAATTTTGGGTTTATACTTTCAGCTAGAAAGTTCACTGACCTAATTTTACCCTTAAATTAAAGAATATTAAGTGCGCTATAAGGTCATTATTGCACGTTTTTCGTAGCATAATGAGGTGAGGCGATATTAAGTCGAAAACGTTAGCAAAACACAAAATTTTATCTAGTTTACAAAAAGGGGTATTTTTTAAAGTCTCGAATCTCTGAAACTATAAGACCTACGGTAATGCATGTTAGCTCAACTTGTTAGAAATTTATAAGTCTTTAAACGTTTATGTACATATGATATCAAAAAACGTAAGGTTTCTTAAATAAAAACCAGAAACTAAAAAATGGCCGTAAAATTCGCAGTTTTTCACGTACTACCCAGCTAGCACAACTTTTTTTTGCTTGCAAAATATAGTTTTATACTGTCCTATGGTGTCTAAACAACATACCAAAAATGCAGCGATACTACTTGATTTGCGAGTTTAGGGTAAAATTATGTACGATTTGACCGTACTACTAGCTTAATATTGCACTTAGAATAGTTTATAAAAACCAAATTGTTCATTGTTTTACCTGCTACAATTTTGTTTCTGAAAAATGTTCGATACAACGTATATTTTTGAAGATATTTGCAAAAAACCGATGAAAAACGTGGAAAAATTGCGAATTTTCAATTGCCAATAACTTGAAAAATATTAGATTTTTTGAAAAACTTTATGGATGATATTTTGCTTAAAATTAGGCCTTCTATCGATATTCGAGCTTATTTAGCAAAAAAAGAAATTCCCCCCGAGAAGGGGTGGCAACCACCCCCAGGGTGGTTGCGGAGTTCAAATCATTTTCACTTTTGAAGTTAAGGGTAAGATGAACCTAATTCCAAAATTGTATGCAATTCGGTTCACAGTAAAAGAAATCGGAGCAATAATGCTTGAATGACTGCACTATTAGCCAAGTTGCTAATCGCAGACGCTTAGTAGCGTATCGTAGTTTTCCCTCTCTGTCAGTCTTTCTTATTAGTGCGACAAAGACAGCTACCTGCCTTTCGTTTACGATTGACGATGAAAGCATTAGAACTTGTCTACGCACCCAGATTGCTTATAACCCGAAAACTTCTGGTTTGGCCACGAAAGCTAAGGGCGTGGGTTCAAATTTGTTTTTGCTGGTGGTAGGACCTCGTGCAGGGTCCGCCCGAATAGGTACCACCGTCTTACCCGTTAACCTGCCGCTAAATAACAGTGTTTTCACTACTGTGTCTCGGTTTGGGGGTACGATAGCCGGTGGTAATTGCTGGCATAGATAGAGGCAATCCATCTAAGTCCTCAGGGTAGGCGATTTTCTGATCGCTATGTCCATGAGCCACAGTTCCTGCTTTCCATCAGGTGGGCTGAGAGCTCAGTTGTCTACCTTCGTCACATAAAAAAGGTGCAATCGGTATTTTTCTTTGGTATATGACATCTAACATTTATAAAATAATCTAAGAATCACGAGCTGATTCGATTCTAACCATAAAAAATAATGTCCTAACATTTTAATACTATTTGAGTTTTCGGTAAGGTGGATTTAGACCAAACGAGCATTGGCTCATTCCATCCCCCACTCTACGAAATTCGTTCATTACACAAAACGTGATTCGGCGAAATTCGTTGATTTCGTAGAGTGGGGGATAGAATGAGCGAATGCTCTATTTAATAAATAAGACATAACTTAAAAGTTTATTGTTTTAGTCTAGTTTTGTTTAAGAACTGTTTGAATAGTTATTTGTAGTTCAGTAGTTATTGCCTTCTCAATATTTTTTGTGTAAGCTCCTAATGGGATCTGTGTTAGGATATAAGCTGTATCTTCCTTTGAATAATCTCATTTTATGGGTATCTTTATGGTTCGTATCTTTTTTTCCCATTAAATAAAAATAAAATAAATAAAAAAGAGTAGGTTATTTGGCAGTAGGAATACAAACGTGACGTCGTTTGTGTATTTCACATAAAATTCACACTGACGATAGTTTTGACGGTTAAAAAATGTTAATTTAGCACATGCATATATTGTACTAATTTTTAAAATAAATTATTAAACGATAGAGTATAGACATACCTGGTGCGGTACAATTTATATTTGACTCTCCGGGCTTGCATATTGGTTTTTGAATGCCGAAAACACCTTGAACAGAAAGAAATAAATATTCAGTGAGATACAATTTATTTTTCTGCCCTCCAGCCGTCAAACGGCACATTGCCGGCCGCTGCGCTAAACTAAGTTGCCGGCTGCCGGCTCCGTTGAGCAGAAAAATAGTACACTCACCTCGGTCGTTAAATGGGAAAGCCTCGGATCACATGTTTGTCGGCCTCGGCTTCGCCTCGGCCTACAATTTCCCTTCATGCCGGACGTTTCCCACTTAAACGGCCTTAGCATCTAATCTACTAATGCTCGTAAAAATCATCCAATTTCCCTTACAATGCCCATCTCCATCATTGAATATTATGAAACCGCGATTATAATGGGATTCGAAAGTACTGTTGACACAACAGTGTATACGTTAATCTAGGATATATTCATAGTTATATTCATATATTCATAGTTTAAGTGCCGAGACTTACAGCCAATATATTAATTAATCACTCACTAAATCTACAAACAATTCTTTTCTAGGTAAATGAAGTGTCATTTGTTGTGTCAACAGTACTTTTCAATCCCTTTCTGATTCCGGTTTGATAATACATAGTCTAGTTATGTGGCTCTTTCAAACATAGATACATACAAATAGTTTATTCTCTAGCTTTATAGTAATCTAAAAACATCTTTTAATCATGAATTTAACGATATTTCAAAGATAGGATGAAAATAAGTCTATTTATACAGTGTGTTACAATGACCCGTGCTTTTACGAAAATATGTAATAATACGCATTACTAGCAATGGTTTTCAAGTATTAATATTTGACAAATATTGAAATTGACCGTACAATTGAGTTTATTTCCTCCGAACGATCAATGTAACGCGTGTACTGCTTAGTTGTCAAACGTTGCGAGTGGCTGCGATTTGTCACTGTCAAGTGCAAATTAACGATTCATTTTGAAGTACATTGCTTCTCAATTAGCTTTTCTTATAAAGTAAATTACTTTTAATGTTAGAGTTTCGAATCAAATAATGTTCACGGTTTGACTAAAAATCTGCATCGCATTCCTCGATTTCAATAAAAGCCATTATCATGGCAATACACTGTATACTTGTATGTTTATCTAAATAAAAATATAACCGTACGAAAATCCTTTTTAAAATAAATAAATATTACAGACTGATATAATTTCTGAAATGATTCTCAAAAATCTTTAAGAATAATAATTATTCTAATTCGTTTTTATTACGAAAAAGCATAGTAACTATAACATGAGTAATATGACAACGCTAAGAAATAAAATAAAAACTACTTAGTTGAGGTTTTTAAAAGACTGGCCGGTAGGTTAGCATAGAGCCATTCTGTTGAAAGTGGGGGAGGCTGTTGCCCAGCAATGGGACACTATGGGCTCAAATAGAAGCTAGTTGAGGTCACAGGCATTCAGCCCTTGTGAATTTAAGGGCCGAGGCGAGGCGAAGCCGAGGCCGACAAACATGTGATCCGAGGCTTTCCCATTTATTTATATTAATCCTTTCACAAGGGCTGAGTGCCTGTGACCCCTCCTTTGGATGGATATACATATCCGTTGTCCAAGGAACGAGCCAGGTCTGAGGTCCCCGGAGACCTCAATTTTTTTTTGCGTAACCCCTAACTTGTTTTTTTGGGCGTCACTTTGGCTTATACACGGTATGCGAGCATTGCATTTACATTCTAGACGTCAAAATAAAGAAAAAATATTATTTGATATATGATCTAATGTCAAATGTCACAAAAAAAAATACTTTTGATCGTAGGAACAATTTGTCATAATGTTTTATTTTAATTTTAATGACAGGTGACGGGTTGGTTGGTTAAGTCTAGGTATTCTTATTTTTTGATTGTCAGGCAAATGGTGTGGTAATATTGGAACATATTATTGATATCATTGTAATCAAAGTTTTATGACGAGTTACATCGATAAACTTATTTCAAAAAAAGGTTATTACCTCTGAAACCAAGCCGAATACAGGCAATTTCATACAACATTAAATACAGCATTGAAATCAGGGACCAGGGACCGTTATTTTCTCCATACAAAAGAACGGTTCTTTTTTCGTTATTTTTCGTTCTCCGGTATACAAATTGTAAGTTGATGGAGTAATTTAAAAATATGATATTGTAAATTACATTAAATTTTAAGCAGTACATTAATAGCATAAAACATTTGAGGTTTTTGTAAAATTCCGGTTCCGGTTCCTGATTGAAATCTCTCACAATTCTCCCGAGCACCGTGTATAAAGCAAATCGGATCGTGAATCTCACGTGAGCATACCTAGTGCTACGAATGTTTATTTCCTTTTAAGCCTAGACACTTACTAATTCACTGAAATTACTAACAAGTAAATAAACTCAGTAATATTTCCCCACGCCTAAATGTTCTGTTTTAAAATCTGAATCAATGTATAAGTTCGGTCCTTATCGCTAAACGTCCAACTAAACTAAATAGCCGTTACAACAAAAGACAATTACTGCACATGTTGATATTAATACATACCGTATAAACACAATCCAATCACACACAACATACACCAGCGTATCGGAGTCCACATTATGGCATAACCAGCCTCCGGAGACTGAGGGTGACCATCTAATAGCTTACTTAAGGCCTTCGTACCGCTCGTAGCGAATTGTGAACACAGTGAAAATATTACGAACAGTACAGTGACTGTGTAAAAAACGCTGTCTTGAAAAAATTGCAAACTTTTTGAGTTGTCCTCGGATTTATTTTTTTACATTACTTTCAGAAGATAATTATGTCGTGAGTCAATGTAAGTGTGTAAATAATATTTGTACATCTACATTTTACACAGATCTATCATAACAGCCTCCGGAGACTGAAGGTGACCATGTAATAGCTTACTTAAGGCCTTCGTACCGCTCGCAGCGAATAGTTAACGCGGTGAAAATATTAAAAAAATATCGGGACTGTGAAAAAAAGCAATCTTTGAAAAAAAAACTATGCAAATTTTTGAGTTGAGCTTGGACGTATTCAGTTACAAACCTTTCAGGGGGTCTGTCGTGAGTAGATTTAAGTATATTAAGTTGATTTATATTAACGTTTTGCGCATATCTATCATCGGGCATAATGAATAAATAACTGTTGCTATATTCAAGAAACTCACCGTGGATACAATCCAATCAGGCACAACATACACAAGCGTATCGTAGTCCACATTATAGCATAAGAGCCTCCAAATACTAAGGGTGACCATCTAATAGCTTACTTAAGGCTTTCGTGTCGCTTGTGGCAAATTGTGAATACAGTGAAAATATTACAAAGATTAACTGTGTAAAAAACGCGATCATGGAAAAAAAATGCAATCCGCTTGCCCAGTGTGGCGATTGTGACATTTACCTCCTAATGCGTCTATAGGTACGAATAGGTAATAGGAGGCCTACGCCCAGCAGTGGACTGAGATAGGCTGATGATGTGATGTGATTTTATTGTTTTAATTACTTTTCTTTCATTATTTGACGCGAATTATTAAATAAAAATTATATCTTAATACATGATCACGTTTAAGTTCTGCGTAGGTTGTATTTGTTACAAAACGTGCAGAGGAGGCTTGAAAGGTTTTCGGTGCGTAAATATTTCAAGTTTACATGCACATAAAATTATATCCATCCATATTACATTATTTTTGCAGAAGCTTAGCGGAAGATATATTTTCTTCACTATTTAACATATTTTTTTTGCGATTATTTGAAATAAATGTATTCCGACAAATACGACAACGTATACAATAAATACATTTGTAATCATGATTACACAGTATGTGTTGGTCTAACTAAGTAGAGCAAACATTGATTGTTATACCACCGTCTACAGTTAACTTTCGAAACGTCTGCTGACGTAACTAAAGACCGAAGAGCTGGCGACTTCCACGCACAACGCATCAGTATTGCGATACAGCGAGAAAATGCCGCAAACATCTTCGGTACAATGCCACAAGAGCCAATCTTATATATAGGTTGGGTTAAATAGATTAGTTACATTTAATCTACGTATATAAAGTGTATAGTGTTAAACTTGTATAATAATAAAACAATATAGGTATTTATGAATTAGAAAAAGTTGAAAAAAAGACACCAATACTTTATTAATATAAGTTGATACATATGTACTTAAGAAATATTAATGTAAAATTTATTTTGATAAATTACATTAACACCTTGGCGGACACTACTCCAGACACAATAGAAGAAACAATGAGATTACGCCTATACGCGTTTAGTGTCCGCCAAGGTGTTAATATTTCTTTTAAATGCACTTCGCTGGCTTCGTCAGGAGGTACAAAAATAGATCCAACACAGGCTTAGTCACACTACAATCAATGATAAAATCCATAGGCTTCATAAATATTACATTAAATACAAAAAGCCACCCCGGGTCGCATCCTGCCCAAAGGTCCCCATGACACTAGCAGCATTTCCACGCTGAATCGCTAGGGATATTTGCTGGACCAGGTACGACCCGGAGCGAGGATCGCAGCCTCTATCCTTAAGTCGGCGACCCATGTCCCTGATAAAATCTTTGGCCTCCACACCCCATGATCTTGCAGTCTCTGAATACGCAACTGGCGCAACTTTTGCCTAGCTGCGTATTCTGCAACCGATCCAGCAGACCTTGTGGTATAGCTTGGGTGGGACGGGGCAAAAGTACGTTGTGATTCAAAATAGTTATGTCTAGGTGATTTCCGCATTAGAAAACAAAATTGCAGCAGATAATATTAGTAATACATACCGTAAAAACACAATCCAATCATCCATAACATAGTCAGGCGTATCGGAGTCCACATTATGCCCTACCAGCCACCGGGGACTGAGGATGTGCAACTAACAGCTTATTTAAGCCCTTCGTGCTGTTCGTGGAAAATTTTTAAGACAATGAGATTATTAATGGTAGTATATTGACTGTATAAAAACGCGGTAATCTTGAAAGTACCTTTGAGTTGTGCTTAGTATTCCCTTGGTTACAGAAAATACAAGACCAGCAGAATTATTTAATTACATATAATTATTTGGTTTTTATTAGTCGCACTACTGAAACTATAGCCTTATAATAAATTTCATAATCCCTAGAACATTGACCGGTGGTTGCTATACTTGCTATATAACCGAGTGACTGAATGGTTTTAGTATCACCCGCAAAAGCTGAGGTTACCTTACTACGGCTTCAATCCCACCTCAGACGTTGGTAAACTAAGTATTTTTTCTTTGATATTATGGTAATTCCATGATTGGGTAGATGCCATCGTCACTTACAACTTATTATTACTTCACCCCCTTATTCATAAACGTCACCTAATTTAGCAAGCCGCTAAATATTGCTTGTCCCTTTCGATCTTATCAATCTTCTATGAGACCGAAAGACAAAAATAATACTTTGCGGCTTGTTGTTAGGTGACGTTTATGAATAAGATGGTAAGTGTTTCTTTGCAGTCACTATACTGCGTATAATATTTATACCGTGACAAGTTCATGGTGCATTGTGGCCTAATTCAATTAGTCGTAAACTCACAATGGCAATATATTACTAGTTTCATATCGTCGCTTTTTTGCACATTTATTTTGTAAACCGAAATCATCATCATCACAAATAAATGAAGTCGTCAACTAGAGTCAGTGTGGAAAAGGCATTTGATAACAAAACGCTTCCATACATTCCGCGAGCCAATCGTTTTCGAACAAATCCAGCGATCTGATTTAGAGACTTTACATCTCTTGTTCTTTCCTTTATTTATTTTCTCTCTTAAGTTAGGTATTTCATAATGTGATTATAAAAGTAAAATACAGTAAAACATACAAAACTTAATAAAATAACATATTATAAAAAACCTAACCTAGGGTGCCGCCGGCAACGGGGCGGGCCCATATGATCATCATCATCATATCAGCCGAAAGATGTCCACTGCTGAACATAGGCCTCCCCCAAAGATTGCCACAATGACCGGTCCTGCGCCACCCGCATCCAGCGGACTCCTGCGACCTTCACCAGGTCATCGGTCCACCTTGTGGGGGGCCTACCCACGCTACGCTTCCGGTACGTGGCCGCCACTCAAGAACCTTCCCGCCTCAACGACCATCGGTTCTACGCGCAATGTGCCCCGCCCGCAATGGCCCCTATATCTCTTGTTATTATTATTATAAGATCTCAAGTTAGTTAAAAACAATGGTATGTTTTAGTTTTTTTTATGCATGCATGTTAGTTGCAAGATGTAGGTATGATTATTTGATAAACAAGTCCTGCCGACTTTCTTATCGGTTCTTCTCATGTCAGTCAGTTGTGTATGGTGGTTTTAATTTCATGTGTATGACTATTCAAAAGTACATTGCTGCTATTCCGACTTGAATAAATAATCGTTTGACTGTGACTTTGAAGGTACACATCACATGGCATAAGATAATCTCGTCACTGTCAAGATCACAATTATGAGTAAGTATCTAAAGCCACGGGGCTTTAGATACTTATACGTAGAACACTATAAGTGGAAACGGTTCCACTTAGTGTTCTGAGCGAGCATTCGTTTGTTCTTGGGCAGATATAAAACAGGATT
Organism: Thaumatotibia leucotreta; assembly: GCA_025490895.1. Taxonomy (NCBI): domain Eukaryota; kingdom Metazoa; phylum Arthropoda; class Insecta; order Lepidoptera; family Tortricidae; genus Thaumatotibia; species Thaumatotibia leucotreta. The sequence continues at coordinate 50,345 of JALPQI010008013.1, read as the reverse complement.
TCATACAGCAAAATGTTCGTTCGTCAGCCCACCGAACAAGTGAATAGGTACTTTAAGTATCTCTGTATTATGTTATGTTTTGGAGGGACGTTCGCCGAAATCGAGCGGGCTGTCGAGCATTTGACGTGCTCATTCACCCCATTTCCCGTTGCTGGAGCTGCAGGTTAATGTCCCGGCTGCGTTCCCCCATAACTTTCTTCTAGCCTCCTTGTTTTCTTGCAGAACCATAGGGCATCCCTCAGGCCGTCATTCCTGAGTATTTTCTCCTCCAATCTATCCCTGCCAAACGCATTATGTCTTGCCACTGCAAGGTCTGCAAGAGTAATGGCCTGGCCACGACTTTGGTCTAAGGCGACCAGCGGCGAGCGAATCCATGAATTGGAGCGGGATGCCCATATGGGTACTCCCTCTCGCACGTATGGTTTTCTGCTAAGCCTTAGACCAATGTCGTGACCGCGGCATAAGTCAACTAAGTTGTTACGACTAGTCGGTAGACACCCATGGGAAGAGTTGGGTTGGTGACAAATGTATTCTTACTGCCGTCACCTCACGGCTTAATGAGGGACCGTACTGAATTGATTAAATAAGTTTATTTGAAATTAATTTCTTTAATTTCTATATGCATGAAACTATACGTATGAAGGTACGCTATTACGCGATAGGTAGCCTTATATGGTAATTATTTTTTATGAAAACAGCGTTGCTTCTTGAGGCAAGAGTTTTTATTTATCACTCTTATGTCGTGCAAAAAAGAATGTATATTTTTAAAGAATTAACGAAAGAGGAAGACGCATTTGCCGCTACTTCTCTATTGATATGATAATTATGTTACAGTAAACATACATTCGTAAATGTCTCTTTTTTAGATGATGCGCCAGGATTTGGGCATTTTCGCGAGAAGAGATACAAAAACTTATTTTTCTGAAACAGGTAAATTTTATGTTTTTCCTGCTCAGAATCACGAGCTCTTTCGATCCTACTAGAAGAAAAAAAGTGTCCCAACTTTTTGTTTCTATTACGTAACCGTTTTTCAAACACTTTGTACAGCGGTTACAAAGTGGAGAGCATATAAAATGTATGAAAAATGTGGGACCATTTTTTTCTTGTATGTTTTTTCTCCTAGATTGAAAGAACTCGTTAGTCTGAGTAGGAAAAACATTAAATTTACCTACCTTAAAAAAAAATTTTTTTTTGGATCTCTTCTCGCGAAAATGCCCATTTTTCAATATTTTTTTTAATGTTTAAGTCGTTGCTAGTTCTGGCTTATTAAGTTTTTTTTGTTTAAATTAACAAATGAAAAAAAAAATATTTTTTCGTCCAAGTTCAAGGATATAAATTTTATATCCAAATTTTATATTTTATATCCTTGAACTTGGACGAAAAAATTTTTTTTTTTTCATTTGTTAATTTAAACAAAAAAAACTTAATAAGCCAGAACTAACAACGACTTAAACATTAAAAAAAATATTGAAAAATGGGCATTTTCGCGAGAAGAGATCCAAAAAAAAATTTTTTTTAAGGTAGGTAAATTTAATGTTTTTCCTACTCAGACTAACGAGTTCTTAATGTCTTTAAAATATGCATAATGATTATAATGAACCCCATTTCACGCTCTTTAAATTTGAGTTTATTTGGTTACTCTCGCTTACTTGTTTAAGCTAATATCATAAATTACCATAATTTTTTGACATTTTCGTAAATAAGTCTAAAACTAAAACATTAGAAGATCGAGGGCTGATATTATGCATACAGTGTTCTTAGGGCCTTCCACTACTGCACCTCAAATCCCTTGAGGGGGTCAATCTTCTTAGCTTAGCTTGCTAGACCCTTTCTCATTACTTGTCATTTTGACAGAGTTATAGTCTATAAAAAGTTTTGTGATATAATGCAGAATACAAACAGTACGAATGAAGAACCAAGCCGTTCTACAAAATTCAATTGCGAGTAGGTACAGCAGTAAAATAGACTCCCTAAACCTCTTCACATTGTCCATTTAATCAAACATAAATCTACCCCCATCGTGGCCAATTTTATAACCATTCAGTTTTATACTACTCCCTGAAAAACCTTCTTCATAGATAAAAAAATCGTAAGTTGGTGGGATTTGTATGGGACTTACGTCGTTATGTACAATGAAGGTATCTGTCCCTTGTACTTGGCTTACAATACCCTGGAGTTACACTCTCGAGAATCAATTTCCTACATAACTGTGGAGACCCGTTTAAAATATAGACTGGAATCAAGACGTTTAGAGACCTTTTACATCTCTTAATTTCTCTTCATTCTGACAACTAGAGGACCTTTACATCTCTAGTAGTACCTATAGATATAGATTCTTAATAATATTGTGAACTTGTACAATAATAATTATTTTTTGTATATTATTATGAATTATGATCCTTTATTTATTTCTCTTTTTTTATAAAAATGTCTATAAAATATTTTTTTTACGTAATAAATTCTTTAATGCATGTTATTTTAATAAGATGTAGATTATACTGTTTTGAATAAATAAGTCCACCTGAGTTTCTTACTGGTTCTTCTCAGGAACTGTGTGGGGTTAGAACCAGTAGTTTTTTTTTCTCTCTTGATAATGTCAGACGATTCGAAAATGCTTATTAATAAGCTTACTTGAATAAAGAATAGTTTGACTTTGGTTATCGTCATGTGGAATTCGAGGAGGGTGTATTGGTACGAGCGAGCCGGATAGAAAGTAAGTTTGCAGCGGAAGCTCATGGTAAGAATATACATACATCATCACACCCTATCTCAGTCCACTGCTTGACGTAGGCCTCTAAAAATTGGCTATGCGTATAGACGCATTATTGGCCGTGTGGTGACGGCAGTAAGAATACATTTGTCACCAACCCAACTCTTCCTGTTGTTGTCGTAAGGGCCGACTAAGGGATTAGAAGTGTCACTGACCATTTATTTATTGAAGATTGATGATGGGTAGCAGCATCATCACAGTGGAGTAGACACACTACTGTGATCGTCAACCCGCTTGCCCAGCGTGGCGATTATGGGCATTTACCTCTTAATACGTCCATACGCTTAGGTAAGACAAGTAGGAGAGGCCTTCGTCCAGCGGTGAACTGATTATGATGAAATAGACACATTTAGGAGGTAAATTAATCCGTAATTGCTACGCTGGGCAAGCGGATTGGCGATCGCAATAATGTGTCTACTATGATGACACTGCTGCCCGTCATCAATGTTCTATCAAAGAATGTCCAGTGACACTTCAAACCCTTAGTTGACTGTTACGACACCCGCGGGAAGCGTTTGGGTGGTAGCAAATGTATTCTTACTGCCGTCACCACACGGAAAATAGATTTTTATAAAAAATAAAATATACAGAGGGTTCTCTTTGTCGAGGGGAAATTTTCATGATAGTTGAACAATGTGAAAGCTCAACAAATAAATCTGTGGGAATTGGGGCACATCACATAAAAATAGATGGTGCCTTTTTTACGCGCTATTGCGAGAAGTGGCTCATTTTACGTCAGGTTTAAAGCTTCGAAGGGCCATCTGTACTAAAAAACGTCGTACAAGACACGTGCAAAAAGGAAATTCGTAACTCGTGTCTATTTAAAACATCGCCACTCGTTTCAAATTTCATGTTTTTCGCACTTGTGTCGTAATGTACTATTAGAATTTAAGTGTCGGGGCCACTTCTTTGCTACTTCTGCTATTAGGTTAATCTGCCTCTGATTACCACCGGCACCTAATTTGAAATTGGATAGCGATTGGCAGTCTATATTTTGAACTGGTCTTCGATAATAGCTACGACATTGCGGACATAAAGCAGGGCGATAAGGGCCGGTTTGTCGGCCGCGATATAGGGCCGACGAAAAACTATAATATGGTAATGATGATACAGTTCCACTGTGGTACGTCTTACGATATTTTTATTATTAAGTTACAAATATCCGAAAAAAAGACGTACAGACATGGCGAAACTACAACGGTTCCTAGTTTAGAACGGAACCCTAATTAGTTAAACATATTCTTAGTTTTGGACTCCAACGCATTATATATAGGCCTGTTCAGATATTTATGAGCACCTTGCCCGCTCCAATATATCTGATGGTGACTGTTCAGCAACCTGCCAACGTAATCAAAATACATAAAATTACTTGCGTAATTCTTGCAATCTTAGATATAGGTTAGGTTAGTTAGACTTAATTTATGTATACAGGGTGGGAATGAGTAGGTATACCGGGAGACTTTACCAGTGCTTTTTAGATGACAGAAGAAGTAAAAAAAAATATGTGACATATGTCATTTTCGAACAAAACATTTTTTGTTTTTTTGTTTGTACATGACCAATAATAAATTGTAGGGAAAGATTTTTTTTTTTCAGAGTTTTTGAAATTTATGTTTTAGTTGAATATTTTTCTGATTTTTTTTAATCAGTGTGTATGTCAAGATGAAAACTACTAGTGTAAGAATTTTAGTGTAAATTGCATTTTTCATTGACTTGTGATGAAAATAGTTTTTTTAATAACATGTCATTATCTCTTAAACTAAGCCGAATCCAGAAAAGTTCATAATGACATTTTAGCCTCAAATTATGTTCAGGAATACACCTTTCAAGTTTGTCGGGCTACTTACTAGCCACCCTGTATAAATGGTACAGTTATAGCTGGTGTAATTACTGACATAGGTAGAGGCAATCCATCTAAGTCATCAAGATAGGCAGCGCATAGGCGATTTTTTGATCACTATGTCCATGCGCCTCAGTTCCTGCTTTCCATCAGATAGGCTGAGAGCTACCTTCGTCACAAAAAAAGTTTTAATAAAAAATTAGAACACAATTTAAAACAAACTTGCATGTTTACTCCTAATACTCCTGCATCCAGTAATCTGAAATATCCACTCCGGCACTATGGCCCTACCACGAACTCCGAAGTTCGCTTTCGGGGATTTGCCTCTGTCACTATGTCCTGCAGTGTTATTCACTAAGGAAACCGCCTTGCTGTCAGCGCTGTGTCAGTGCTGCGGCAGTGTCGAGCCTAAAAATGGTATTCACTTATATACTTTAAACGACACTAGTGCTCGTCGACGAATGCAGCGTGAGCTGGAACTACACTGCGTCGAGAGTTTGACGTTTATTGTACGAATTTCGTATTCTCTAACGAAAAACAGCGACGAACTCGCCCACAACCTCGCTCACAGCCTCGATTCCTAATGTCAAATCAAACAGCTAGGATTTTAGACAAGGCTGTCTCGACGTCGAGCTCGTTGACGAACGCAGCGTCGAATGTGTGTATAAGAGAATAGCATAGCTGGCCACGACATTGGTCTAAGGCGACCAGCGGCGAGCGAATCCATGAGTTTGAGCGGGATGCCGATATGGGTACGAGAGGGAGCACGTATGGTTTTCCGCTAAGCCGGTCGCCTAAAGGTGCATTCAGACCAAAAGAGCATTCGCTGTACTATCCCCCGCTCTACGAAATCAACCAATCACGTTTTGTGTAACGATCGTATTTCGTAGAGTGGGGGGTTAGAATAGCGAATGCTCTTTTGGTCTGCATGCACCTTAACGGCCCGGCCACGACATTGGTCTAAGGCGACCAGCGGCGAGCGAATCCATGAGTTGGAGCGGGATGCAGATATGGGTACGAGAGGGAGCACGTATGGTTTTCCGCTAAGCCTGTCGCCTTAGACCAATGTCGTCGCCGCGGCGTAACGACCCGGCCACGACTTTGAGCGGCGGCGGCAGCGTCAGCGGTTTTTTAAATTCATTGCGTGTGGTCTCAACTAAGCATAGTGTGCTGCGCGTCTCGGCCGCGCAATGGGTAGATTATTTATTTATTTATATTTATTTATTACACAATAAGGATACAAATAGTTTTTGTAAATGCTTCACAAAACTATTTTATATAGCTTGACTGTGAAGGCACTTCAGTCTCAACCTATTATACACAAATAATACTGATACAAAATAATTATATATCTAAATTTTTCCGTTTAGTTGTCTTATCTGTATTACTTCGGCGTCCCATAAAGTCAGTTGAACTATTTGATAGGACGTCGAAGAAATGCCTTTTTAGTTGTTTTTTGAAAACCGCTTTTTTAGGCGTACTGACAATGTCCGCGGGCAAAGAGTTTAACAAATATGGTATTCGTTTCTTGAGCGTCCTATCTCCATAGAAGTTGGACACTCTAGGTACCTCGTATTTGCCCGCTTCGCTTGCCGCGCCGCAATTCGGGCCGTGTGATGACGGCAGTAAGAATACATTTGTCACCACCCCAACTCCTCCTGCGGGTGTCGTAAGAGTCCACTAAGGGATTGAAATGTCACTGACCACTATTTGATGAAAGATTGATGATGGGCAGCAGCGTCATCATAGTGGACACATTACTGCGATCGCTAATCCGCTTGCCCAGTGTGGCGATTATGGGCATTAACCTCCTAATGCGTTTGTACCTACGCATAGTTAATAAGAGAGGCCTACGTCCAGCAGTGGACTATCATAGGCTGATGATGATGATGTTGCCGTAATTGCATTCTATCCCCCACTACGAAATCGACGTATTTCGACGAATCACGTTTTGTGTAAGGAACGAATTTCGTAGAGTGGGGGACAGAATCAGCGAATGCTCATTTGGTCTAAATGCACCTTTTGGTGTGACAGAGACAGATTCCTGAAATGTGCGAACTTCGGAGCTAGCGCTAGGCCAACATTTAAAATATTATCGAACCGATTACATTACGTAATTTAACTCCAACTACGAACAAATAAAACATGGAAGCCGCACGCCATAATAAATTGCCTTTCAAAAACGGTCCTGAATTTTAGTTGACAAGTGTCACCCCCTCTTCAATGCATCACAGCAGCGAATTTCAATGTCAGCCTATAAAAACTTAAACCGCCATTTAAAAATAGTTGTGATTGGTCCATCAAAGTTTTGATTGGCTATATTCTATAAACATTTTGTCAAAGATGTTGCGCCGAAATATGCGCGGTGTTAAGAAAAGCGCTATGTCCTGCCCATCTTGGTACAATTGAACAATTGTTTTTGGGGGCATATTTGAGCCGGCGTTAGACGTCCATGTTATATATGGTCGCAGAACTCCAATGATTGCTAGACATGTTTCGATCCATTATACGCACGCATGTTATTATTATATTTATTATAGTGTCCACATCAGGCTTTGACGGAAGGTGCTCCAGATGAAGACCCTCTTAATGGGTCGAACGAAACATGTCGAGCGATCATCGATTTAAATTACGTAAGTTACCGGTTCGATAATAATTGAATAAGTTCGAGTTTCACGTTATTTATTATTCTAATATTGTGACATTAGTGCCGGATTACCGTTATCGAACTTGTACAGTCGCCAGATATATCTTAGCGTCCGCAGCGCTCAAAAATATCTGAACACGCATCTATCGTTATGGCAATAAAGGCATGCTCAGATATTTTTGAACGCTTCAGACGTTACGATATTATGGCGACTGTATAGGTATACTCGTGATGAAATGCTTTTAAAGACATTTCAAGTTTTAGTAGGTAGTCTGAAAGTGAGTTTTTAGGGTTCCGAAGCGAGATAGTAAAAAACGGAACACTTATGGATTCATTATATTTATATGTCCATCCGTATGACACAATAGCTAAACACTATAATAATGAAAAGTGCATGTTTTCTACTCAGAATCACGAGCTCTTTCGATCCTGATCGAAATAAAAAAAGGTTCCAAAAAAATCCATCGAGTTATTATTTTTCATACACTTTCTTCGACCGTAACTCATTAGACGACAAATAATAAATGTAATTTTCTCAAACATGTTATGAAATATTGTTGCTATGTTCTTTATAAATAAATAGGCTGCGAAGTATGAAGTTTAGGTGCGACTAAGACAAGAGGTCGTTAATGCAATTTAATACAAATTTTGAAAGCCTAGGTCGGCAAAGTGTTCTTTTTAATTCCATTCCACATAAATTTCTGGCACGGGCATCATGAGATTCATGTAAAAAATAACTTTGATGTTTTTGTTGTTTATTTCATTGCATATTTGAGAAAAGCACTATACATACCTCGGCCGGAAATATGGGGTTGCCTTTCGTCCCGGCCTCTGTAGTAATGTACTATTTTATGACACTTTTTTCTGCTAATGAGGATCGAAAGAGCTCGAGAGTCTGAGTAGAAAAAATAAAAAATCCAAATTTGGAAAATATAAACGATAACAAATTAAAAATCATCGCTGTTAAAGCTTAAGAAGTAGATCTGCTGCAGATCATCTGTAGCAGCCGTGCCATGAGTTGGAAAGTAAAGGATACGTTAAGTTTTACTCGATACGTAATGCATTCTATCGCGCTCTCACTGTCATACTCGTATTGGAGCGAGCGCGAAGACCTGCATTACGTATCGAGTAAAACCTAACGTTACCGATGCAAAGTAATGGTACGTCACTGACCATTATATCAAAGCCATACGTGTGATGTATCTGATCTATGGATAGTCCTTAAAAATATTTCTATTTTTTTGTTTCCGTTTGAAACCCTTCAAAAATGGTAAAATAAGTTCCCCTCTGTTGTCACTTCTAAATAACAAAATGTAGTTTAAAATGTGATGTACAATTTTCATGCAAACTTCCACCAAAATTAGTTCGGATGAGATCAGTTTTATTTGACATAATTAAGGTTGCGGCTCCACTGACGCGGAGCGGAGCGGAGCTGTGGGAGCTCGGCCAATGAGACCGCATCACAGTGTTTCGAATTCGAATTTGAAGAATGTAATTGGTCAATTTTGCAAGCTCCGCTCCGCTCCGCGTCAGTGAAGCCGCACCCTATCACTGTACGAACGATGGTACGAAACCCACCGCGTGGATCTGACTCGCACTCGGCTGTATTTGTATTAGTATAAGGAATAACATACCATGTCCATAAAATCAGCAGTAAATAATATAAATACCGCTATTTGGGACGGTAGTCTATAAAATATAATGAAAATATAAAGAAAACTCACCGATATTAGAAATTTGTTCAACATGATTTGATTATATTTTCTTATATTACATTTTGTTAGTCACGCATTTTGTCACATCACATACTCGTACTCGTGTTATAATTATACGGGTTTGTTACAACTTCATGTTGTTTACTACGACTGTGGCATATGATATGACCTGCTTTATACTCTGTTTGGTTTGGTGTTTAAAAAAAGGTAAAAATTATTGCAGTATCTTTTTATTGAAAAATGCATATAAAAATCCAAACTAGGTACTTAATGAATCAAAAACAATGTAAGGGAACATACCCATACTACGTGACCTGTTTAGGGGGGGGAGAGGGTCCGTCAAAGTACCACTCTTGGTCACCAGGGGGAGGGGGCGTTTTCATAGAGCAAAAAAATACTACGTGAAAACCTGGGGGGGGGGGGGGGTGTCTTGGCATATACTACGCTTGGTCACCAGGGGGAGGGGGGGTCAAAAACGGTTAAAAAAGGGTCACGTAGTATGGGTATGTTCCCTAAATCACTGTGTTTCCTTGTTATATTATGTATATTTTTGCTAACACTTATTTTCTACTCGTAGTTTTCAATAAAAAGATACTGCAAGATTGTTTACCTTCTTTTAAACACCAAACCAAACAGAGTATAGGATGCGGGTGGGAGCTCGGCCAATGAGACCGCATCACAGTGTTTCGAATTCGAATTTGAAGAATGTAATTGGTCAATTTTGCACAACTCCGCTCCGCTCCGCGTCAGTGGAGCCACACCCTTATAGTAAGCTGTTCCTGTAACCTACGGAAGCCTACAACTTCTGGGGACTTCACGCTACGTCCTCAGACTCTCTCAGTCCACTGTTGGACTTAAGAATAAATAAATAAAATGAATTTATTTTCCAAGTGGACTTGTAAGGCGCTTATGTCAATCATAATTTCACAATGTGATTTAACATAGCTATTAAAACATTTTTAATAGATATATAGAGGGTATCTACTTGTCAGTACGTTAGATTCACAAATCTAACACAGATATTTATAATAAATTAATGAAAACATAAATCTTTGTGACATATCTCAAACTTGTAATAAAATAAAAAGAAATGTTCCTCAGTTTCATGTAGTTTCAGTCTATCATAATTTGACGTTTAAAAACAAAAGAAAGGTGCTTTGCAGGCGAAGGCCTATCACATTTTGTATGAAATTCGTTTAAATCATTGTTCGCTCGTATCATCCGAAACTACGTACAGTCGAGTGCATTAATATAAAGACACATTTGTAAGGGATCAGTATGGAGAAGTGTATTATGTATATTATATTAATGCCCTTGACTGTACTTCCTTGATTGATTTGAGGTACGTCATGTAAACATTACACTGCAAATTTGAGAAAAAGTTGTTTATTACGTTAGTTCATCATTATTCATCATCATTATCAGCCTATTATAGTCCACTGCTGGACATAGGCCTCTCCTATTAACTAAGCGTATAGACGCATTAGGAGGTAAATGCCCATAATCGCCGCGCTGGGCAAGCGGATTGGCGATCGCAGTAATGTGTCCACTATGATGACGCTGCTGCCCATCATCAATCTTTTATCAAATATTGGTCAGTGACACTCCAATCCCCTATTCGACTCTTACGCCACCCGCAGGAGTTGGGTTGGTGACAAATGTATTCTTACTGCCGTCACCACACGGCCAATGTTACGTTAGTTACTAATCTGTTATTACTAATTAGTACACTGGAAACAGAATCGCCAACCGCGTTATATGCAGAACCCTCTATTAATAGTGTTTTAGGGTTCAACGGGCATTAGCATAATCGCTCGAGTCCGGAGCAAGAAGTTTGCATCTGTTTGAGATGAACTTACGTAGATGCTTGGGGAATTTCATTTTTAACCGACTTGAAAAAAGGAGGAGGTTCTCAATTCAACTGATTTTTTTTGTTTTTGTTGTATGTAATACCTGATATCTCCGAGAGTCGTGGATCAATTTTAAAATTTATTTTTGTGATCGAACGTGTACAACCCCGAGATGGTCCCGTTGGCACCAAGTTGGGGTCTGACTGGGGGAGAAATCGAGGGATCTCTTCAAATGTTATAGGTACATCTATGGCGCTTTTGTAACTAACTTTTTGAGAAATGCTCAGATATTACGAGTATAATTATATGATAACTATTAGTACATACAACTTTAGGTACTTATATTATAAACATAAACATTTCATTGTGGTAGACACACGTCTTTGAGTGGCTTAAGGTTGTATACCTTCGAAACATTAAGTACAGATGTCGCTAGTGATTAGCTTCACAATACCATTGACTAAATTCGCTGTGATTCACGGAAGGTCGTCTGGTGTAATTGGAAGCACGTTGGACCGGCAATCCAGAGGCAGTCGGGTTCGAATCCTGTGACAACCAGAGTCTTTCGCAGTTGATTTTTTCTATGGTAAGCACATCTGTTAGGACATTGTGTGATTATCCACATAAATATTTGTATGTTCCAGCGGTCGCCAACCATGCTAGTAAATGTGTAATTTACAACGCTCGCCAAGGGTTAGCCCAGGTATTACGATAGTGGCGCCAACTAGCGGAGTTTTAATTAGTTTTCCAGATAACAACTGTTATCTATCTCTGGAGTTTTAGGTTATTTAGAGGAAAATACGAATAGATTAAAATTTAGGAGTAGATATACTAGTTGTTTTAATGATTTTGAAATTTAGCGAAATGTAGAGCCGTACACTAATTTGAAACAAAGCTTATTAATATGTTTATACCTTATTTAAGTTCTTTTCGAGCAAATCTGATTTATTACTTTAGTGCAAACTGTTTTGGCTTAGATATGTATTAGTCATGTATATTTTTATATTCTGTAAGCTGTTCGTTTCCCAATAAAGTTAATAAAAAATAAAATATACGTAAGGCTCAATTTTAAACTGTCAAAAGTTAATTCTTAGAAATAGGCTACTATAGCGTGGCGATCGTGGTGATCATGGTCATCACCCTAAATACACTCATACGCATTGTATAGGTAGCAGCAGTGGACTGAAATAAGCTGATGATAATGATGATGAATTTATTTGTCGCTCTTTTAATTTTATTACGCCTCAACAAAATTATTTAGACGCAACATCCAGCTTAAGAAAAAGGTTCTTGGCCTATTCTTACTGGAATTTGAAAAACCTTTTATTATAAGTCGACAGATCATCTTATAACCCGGGCGGCGGAATCACTTAAAACAACAAGGGTAAGACAGAGTCGATTATTTTAAAGGGGTTCCGTAGGGGAGACCGGGGCAAAACGAAGCTCGGGGCAGAACGGGAAATGTACCTGTGTGCGTAACTGGTGCGCGCAATAGAGCACGACACAGCGCCATTCGCACCAACTTCCGTCGCCTCACACGAGTCAAAGCGGTGGGTGCGTGTCACTACCTGTTTTGGTTGCACAGCAAGAAAGAACTGATTTTTGATGATTTGTTAAGAAGTTCTTTGGTTTTGATCGATGGGCATAAAGGTAGATATCAGTGCTATTGTTATTCCTTACTATATACATGTTGCATCAGTGTAAAACTAACGAATTTAGGTTGCTTTTACGAACAATTATTTTGTAGGTTAGAACTGTTGATATTTTTGTAAAATCTGTCCGTTGGGGCAAAATGGTCGGGGTAAAATGGGATACTATCCCGTTTTGCCCCATATGAGTAGATAGTATATTGAAAATTTCAAATTTGGTTATAAAACTGTTTTATATTTATTTGCAGTCAAAATGGTACGAAATTATAAGCGTAAGACAGACCAACAAACAAAAAAAAGTGACACGGATGTAAATTCATCTGAAAACGTTGATGATTGTATGTACTTGCATATATTGTGGGTACTTTATATTCACAGTCCACTGAAGGATGGGTTATTTGCAGTGTGTGCTATGGTTGGGCCCATAACTTGTGCAAGTGTAGACGATGATGATGACGATGATAGCGTTTCCCATTTTGCCCCAACGATGGGGCAAAACGGGATTTTTTACATGTAACAACCAGTTCCTAATTGCAAAAAAAAGAAGTGATTTAGTGCCATAAAAGATAAAACATTTATGTTAGTTAAAACTATAAGGGTTGCTTTTGTTGTAAGAGATTTTTAATAAACATTATAATTTCCATAATCAGTCGATTTTTTTCTTAACTATCCCGTCTTGCCCCGGTCTCCCCTATACGTAAATGTTAATCAATCACAAGCGGTGTTTCCGGACCGATACGACCTTCAAACCTTCAAGAAAAGAGCGTCGCAAATGCGTTGCCGGCCTTTAAGGTAGGAGACCTTAAAGGCCGGCAACGCATTTGCGACGCCTCTGGTGTTGCGGGTGTCCATGAGCGACGTTAATCGCTTTCCATCAGGCGATTCGTCTGTTCGTTTGCCACCTATAGCATAAAAAACAAATGTCATTAAAAAATCCTCATCATCATATTATCAGCCGAAAGACATCTACTGCTGAACATAGGCTTCCCCCACAATATTGCCACAATGACCGGTCCTGTGCCACCCGCATCCAGCGGACTCCTGGACCTTCACCAGTTCATCAGTCCACCTTGTGGGAGCCCTACCCACGTTGCGCCTTCCGGTACGTGGCTGCCACTCGAGAACCTTTCCGCCCCAACAGGCATTGGTTCTGTGAGCAAAGTAGTAGTTTTAAGTAGTAATACTACAATATTTATTGAACATATTGCGAAAGTACAAATCAAATTATTTATTAACTAAACATTTTTGATTTGTAGTTTTTAATTTTTCTACAGTAGTCACACTACTTAATACTATATAAATTATAAATATTAGATGTCATATACCAAAGAAAAACGACCAAGATCACCTATGTCCGAGGTGGGGATCGAACCCACGTACTCAGCTTTCGCAGCTGATGCCTGTACCCCTCGGCCACTCGGTCTTAGCAACCACCGGTCAAATTTCTCGGGTATATGTAGGGATTGCAATCCAGCTGGATCCAGCGCATTTTTCGGTCTGCTGGATCCAGCAGCCAGCGCTGGATCCAGCGCTGCGGATCCGCAACTAAGGTTCACCAAAAAATGCATAATTAACTTTACATAAACTTATTTTACGTCGTATTTCACACGGTTCCGCGATCCCACGCTGAGTTCTTGGCGGCTAATTGGCGTGCTCCTTGCAATCTATGGTTGAAACAATGTGTATGCCTAGAAGCGGGAAAGAGTGGACAGATTCTAATGTAGTGTAGTGCTTCGGAATGAAAAATCTATGTTTATGCTACGTTTTTGGTAGGGTCTAAATTGTATGAGTTCGGTTTTATTGAAATTACTAGCGACCCGCCCCGGCTTCGCACGGGTACTATACCTACATAAAAACCTTCCTCTTGAATTACTCTACCGATTAAAAAAATCTCATCAAAATCCCTTGCGTAGTTTTAAAGATTTAATCGTACAAAGGGACATAGGGACAGAAAAAGTGACTTTATTTTATATTGAAGCTTTAAATTGTGATCGTCAGAAAATGAATATAATCGGTTTGACATAGCGGTTTCAAAGATTTTGGAAAAAGTTGGTAGAAGGGCTATGGGGCGGTACTTACTACATTCATTGTGATTGCCTTTTTTATACACAGGTTTAATAAAGGTTTAGCAACTCATCTTGGCCAAAACTTCTTTTATTTTTAGAGACATTTAATTAGTTTGAAAACTTCACGTGAGGTGACGGGGTTAAAGTAGAGCGAGTTTTCAAATGGTGATATTACGGGTCGTCCCCTGAGCGAAGCTTCAGCCCTCTACCAAATTGTGAAATTCTATCCAATTTTAAACTAAGGGGTACACTAAAAGGTTTCCAATAAATAAAATAATTAAAAAACTCGACTGCCGTTTTAAGCAAACTAAAAAGTAACAAATAATTTATTTTTTAGGTTAATTTTTGTGGGCGTATTTATTTATTTATAGGTAGGCGCTTTTCCTATTACTTGCTATATTTTGTTTCGATTGCAGTCGAGGAACCTCCATATACACGGTGTTACGCGAGCATTGCGAAAGATTTTATCTATGCATTCTAGACATCAAAATAAACAAAAAATATTATGAGACCTAATGTCAATTCCACCAAAAAAAATTTTTTTTCTTTTTTTTAGGCCGATTTGAATACTTTTTAACATTTCCAGTACTTTTTATCATAACAACAATTTGTTTAAATTATTTATTTCAATTGTTTTTTTTAGGTAGAGGTTAATTCGTCAAGTCTATTCGTATTTTTTGATTGTCAGGCAAAAGGTGTGGTAATATTAGAACACTTGTGATAGCATTGTAATCCAAAAGAAGTTAAATGACGAGTTACGTCGAAAAACTTATTTCGAAAAAAGGTTGATTATCCTTGAAACCAAGCCGAATCCAGGAAATTTTATGTAACATTAAAGACTCTAAATATGGTCAGGAATCCAGCATTAAAATCTTTCGGAATGCTGACGTTACACCGTGTATTCATATTTTCCGTAATGAAAGGTTCCCCGACTACAATCGAAAGAAAATATAGTAATAAGACAAGCGCCTATAATGTAGATACGCTCACAAGAAGTAACCTGAAAGAGGAATTATTTGTTACTTTTCTGTTCGCTTAAAACGGCAGTCGTGTTTTTTAATTTAATAATTATTTTATTTTTTAAATATTGAAAGGGAGAATAAAAAATGCTCACAAAATTGCGCGCTACTATCCTCCCTTTCATTATATTCAATATTATTATTAATAATTAACCGGTTTTGTTGCAAAAAGTCGTTTTTTTTGGTATTTACCTACCTGCTGGATCCGCGCTGGATCCAGCTGGATTGACGCCGATCCAGCAAAAATCCAGCTGGATTGAAAACACTGCTGGATTGCAATCCCTAGGTATATGCAATCCCTTACAAGGCTAGGCGCCTTTGACCATTCTCTGAGGGTAAGCAATACATGCCTGCACCTCCTATTAGAATACTTTTCAGTTTTCTAGAATAGCTAGAGAGAACTGGTGCTGCCTACAATATTTATATTTATGTATACCGTTCGTAAGTTGAAAACAAAAAAAAATAAACAAATATGGCTGACTTTCCGCGTTTGACGTCCGTTTAACTAACCCGCCTTTCGGTTTGCAAAAGCTGAGGGGTGTTAAAGTACCTCGAAGATTGCCGTGGAAAGAACTGGGTACCCACCACGAGCTGATTCGATTTAAATAATAAAAGAGAATGTCCTGAAAAATTCCATTACGTCAAGTTTGTTTGTATGAACGTAGTACGTAGCGTCGCGTAACGGAAACTCAAATTTTCGATGAAAATTTTGGGACATTACCTTTTAATCGAATCAGCACATGATACTGATTAGAATGATCCCAAGCACGTCCAGATCTCAAAGAATCAGGTTTTCTGGTTTTTTATTTGAAAATCGCCCAAATACCCTACTTATTTTCATAAAGGGAACCCAAAAAGCCTCTCACCAAAGCAAATGACTTATCCGGGCTCTTAATAAATCCTTTAAAAAAACCGAAACAAAACCTAAGAGATCGTAATTATTTCCACGGAGATAAGGAGACGTTTTTCAATTTTCCAGACGCAAATCCCTTCGCTTATTTACAAGGGGGCTGGTTAATGTCACGAATTCTTATAAGGGTCCTTTGGGGCCTTACTCGTGGTTTAATCACCATGTGGTGTCCTCCGTAGCCTAGTTGGTAGTGACCCTGCCTACTGGAGATTCCGGGTTCGAAACCCATGAGGGCATTATTTGTGTATTTATTTATCAGAAATATTTGTTCCTTGGTCATGTCTATTATATAGAATAGAATAAAATAGAATTCATTTATTTGGTGTAAATGGTAAACTTAAATTAAAATACATCTTAAACTAAAAACAACACCAAAATGAATTGCCACTCAGCAATAATGCTGAGTGGCAATTCATTTTGGTGTTCAAAATTTTAGCTAGCAGCATAAGCTGCTAGCTAAAATTTAGCCATTTGTATATATCTATTATATATATATATATATATCGTCGCTTGGCACCCACATCATCACAAGCTTTAATTGAGCTTACCGTGGGACTAGGTTGATTTGTGTAAGACGTCCCAAGATATTTTTATTTTAGTAAGCATACATCACCATCCTAACTCTTCTTGTAAGTGTCGTGTCGTAACTAACCCCCTTATTTATAAATTTCTCGTAACTTCTACCCACTAAGTCTTGTTTGTCCCGTTCGGTTTTATCAATATGTCTTTATGAGCGAAAAAGACAGACAATACTTAGCGGCTTGCTAAGTTAGTAAACGTTTATGAATAAGGGGGTTAGTCTAGTTTTCTTTATTGGGCTTAAATGATTTACAATTGACCAATTGGACCTTGTCAAAACGACAAGTAGTTAGAGATTTCTTTTCAACTGACTTATGTTATGTATCACTTTGACATAGTTCCCGAGAGACCTAGGGTTCCAATAGGCATTTTCGAACTGTCAAAACGATCACCAATATGGAATTTTATATGAAAAACTCATAAGTGACGTCACGTTTGAGTACTGCCAAATGACCTACTCTTTTAAGTTCTTTTCACTTTATTAAATAGAAGTTCTGTTCAAAAATTACTGGAATCTACATCTTAGTAATAATTTCTTCGTGTATCATGTTAAATAATTTATTTTAACTACAG
The DNA here is from genome assembly GCA_025490895.1 of Thaumatotibia leucotreta. Classification (NCBI taxonomy): domain Eukaryota; kingdom Metazoa; phylum Arthropoda; class Insecta; order Lepidoptera; family Tortricidae; genus Thaumatotibia; species Thaumatotibia leucotreta. Next base: position 32,727 of record JALPQI010008013.1, on the reverse strand, counting down.
TCATCATCCCTATTACATAGTTGACTACCTACGTGATCCAAGCTTGTTAGTCCCCAATCTCAAAGTCTTTTCTGCAGGCCCCTCTTTCACCAAGGTGATAGGTGCGACAATTGTAAAAAATACTGCAAAATACTGCGTCCATGGGCTACGGTTACGGCTTACCATCGGACAGGCCGTATGTTTGTCTGCCACCAATATAAAATGTGTAGAACTTTAATAAATCAGCAGTTAATAGCAATTTTTTTATGAATTAAAATTCCAATTGCTCCAAAATAACAACAATCGTAGCGAAATTCCGACACAGGACGAACCTCATATCAAGAATTAACGACAATCCTTCTAAACCTTGTAACAATTGACACAACTTTCGGAAAATAAAATAATAGTACATTACGATACAAGTGCGAAAAAAATGAAGTTCGACACGAGTTACGAATTTCATTTCCGCACCAGTATCGTACGACGTTTTTCAGTATATACGGCCCTCTGAAGATTTCGACCTGACGTAAAATGAACCATTTCTCGCACTAGCGCGTAAAAAAAGCGCCATCTAATCTGTACTGAGAAACTAGTAGTACAGATGGCCCTCCGAAGTTTTGGACCTGACGTAAAATGAGCCACTTCTCGCACTAGAGCCTAAAAAAGGCACCATCTGTATTAAAAACTAGTTTATTAACGATGTAGACACGTTTTTTCAAATGATTTCATGTTGGTAGCAAACAAGCACATGGACTATCCATTAGTAAGCGGTATCCATATCCTACGGTGGCCTGTCACTGTAACGTCAGTAAAAGTGATATTTTACAATTGTCGCACTTGTCATCATGGTGTCATAGGGGCCACGGGGGCTACCAAGATCTACTAATACGATTCAGTCTACGAACAAATAAAACATGGAAGCCGTACGCCATACTAAATTACCTTTCAAAAACGGTTCTGAATTTTAGTTGACAAGTGTCACCCCCTCTTCAATGCATCACGGCAATGAATTTCAAACTTGTGATTGGCTATATTCAATAAACATTTCTCAAAGATGTTGCGCCGAAATATGCGCGGTGTTAAGAAAAGCGCTATGTTCTGCTCATCCTGGCACAATTGAACAATTGCTTTTGGGGGCATGTTTGAGCTGGCGTTAGACGTCCATGTTATACAGGGTGTTTTTTTTTCGACCGTTCAAATTCTACGTAGTGAATGCGTAGGTCATACTGACCAACTTTTACTATGGGGACAAACTCGAAATCGCGAAAAAAAATCAGCTGTTTCATACATTTCGGCCGGCGTAATGCCGCCAATTTGTATGAAACAGCTGATTTTTTTTCGCGATTTCGACGTTGTCCCCATAGTAAAAGTTGGTGAGTATGACCTACACATTCACTACGTAGAATTTGAACGGTCAAAAAAAAAACACCCTGTATCTGAATCGCGATGTGTCAGTTTCATAGAATAATTGTCAAAATTTGACAGGTGGCACCTAAACTGAATCGCAGGATCTCCCAGATCTTTCGGAGTAAGTTTTAACATTTGCGAGAATCTGTAGTAAAGAAATTTTAAAGTCATCATTTCGATCTCAAAGCATTGTCCTAAGAACAATGGAGACTTCATTAAAGTTAATACTTCGGGATGGGCCTCCACTACTTCGACAAAAGGCAGTAACTACTTGGTAACGTTCGGGAGTTAAGACGTTTTGGAAGTGGGGGTGCTGGCCGCGGATCGGGGGTTAAAAGGATTAAGATTATCGATACCTACTTCAATTTAAAGGAATGGTGTTGTATTACCGTGAAAGTTTTTAGTGAAAATGTGTTTTACCTAGTTATAAGTAGTTTTTGTTTGGCCGTGTGGTGACGGCAGTAAGAATACATTTGTCACCACCCCAACTCCTCCTGCGGGTGTCGTAAGAGTCGACTAAGGGATTGAAGTGTCACTGACCATTATTTGATAAAAGATTGATGATGGGCAGAGCAACGTCATCATAGTGGACACATTACTGCGATCGCCAATCCGCTGGCCCAGCGTGGCGATTATGGCATTTACGTACCTCCTAATGCGTCTATACGCATAGTTAATAGGAGAGGCCTACGTCCAGCAGTGGACTATCATAGGCTGGTGATGAAGTAGTTTTTGTTTAACGCCGTGGTAGAGGTACAGGTAATAAAAAACTAGTTTCCGTTAATCAGTGATGAGTATTTGTAAATACCTAGTACCTAATAGATTTGATAAAAAAATTAATGCAGTTTATCATTAAATTTCTCAACATAACATTAATTAGTACATTACGAGACAAGTGCGAAAAACATGAAATTTGAATGACAAAACATGAATTTCGTTTTTGCACGTGTCTCGTACGACGTTCTTTAGTACAGATGGCCCTCCGAAGTTTCAAACCTGACGTAAAATGACACACTTCTCGCACTAGAGCCTAAAAAATACACCATCTGTACTAAAAAATAAATTATAGTACAGTCAAGGGCAAAAATATGTATGCACTTTTGCACCTTATTTTCACGGCATAAGATAAAAAATGTATACATATTTATGCCCTTGACTGTACAATAACGCAATAAGTAGCTACTATTTCGTTTGCCATCGGGATTTATGGCGACTACTGAAGTCAAACATTTTCCTCCATGCGTTATTTCGTTTAATATTAAAATGTCAAGATCCTCAAATTTTTCCTTAAGAAGATGTGATATAATAAAGGTTGCAATACACTTGTTCAGTCATTAAACATTTTTTGAATAACTCAATAACTGTAAGAGTTAAGACACTAGTTCCTTAGAAAAAATAATGATACTTGATGTAAATATCCCTTAAAAACACAATAGTAGATTGTTCAACGAGGGACTAAAACAGGCCATTATGACACGAGATATTTATCCACCCGAGCGTAGCGAGGGTGGATGTAGTTCGAGTGTCATTATGGCTGTTTAGTCCCGAATTAAACACTCTACTTTTCACTTAGAATGCGAGGAAAAAAATCTCAGTATTTATTAACAGAAAGAACAAGTAAGAAACAAAAAAAAATATATGTTCTGCGATGTCAAAACTTCCGATTTCTTCGGAACATGGCCATTTGACGATAAGTTCGCAAACTTTTTCAAGTTATATGGTTTCGTTGCAGTGTGGTTTAAGCATGGAATATATGCTACAAGGTGATGACGGTTGATATTTCTTAGATTTTTCATCAAAATATGTCAGAAATACGCCTTCCATAAATGATGTTGGTATCTAATTTGCTTTCCAGTTTTCCAATCCATAAAAGTTTGATACGCTTTTGAATATTACACTAGATTTCGGCGGCAAAAGATTTTGCACCACCTCTTTTGCATTCTTCTTTATTCTGGAGTAAGGCGTTAATACTTCTTCATCACATGACGTGACATCGTAAATTATACGATTTGAACAATATTACTTAAATATGGACAAAAACATAAAAAATAAGCAATCAAATTCGTTCCGCGTTTTAGTTTTTATCTGTATTCCTTTTTCGAAATATGGCGCTTTAAATACTTGCATATTTAGCCAACGAATTGGAGCTAACTACAAACTATTTTGAAGCTAATTGGTTAAAACATAACATAAGTAATAAATTGGATTCAATCTTAATCATATATCATAGATAGATCATAGATAGATATAATGGTGGGTAGGCAAATAAACAACACAGCTGTTTCGAAAGTTCTATATTTATTATTGAATATTAATAGTTTTCAGTAATTAACAATTAAACATTTTGCTTACATGTGATAATTAAGGCCTCACAGCCGCCCACAGTTATTTTCAACTCTCTTGAACACTTTCTACACAATTCACTAAAAGTCCAAAGTTCATTTCTTTTTTCTTTTGTGTTTTGTCTTGATTTTATACACAATGGATCACATTCACAACCTTCAGAAGAAGATGGACGAGCTGAGCCAGATGTTTTCCTCTAAGATGGCCACCTTTGAGAGCTCAGTGGCCGCCCAAGATACGAGCATGCCATTTGTTCCCGCTGAATATCAAGCTTTCAAAACTTTTATAATTGAAAACAGTCGAAAGCTTGCAACAACAAATGGGTTTTGTGTTGGCGTCTTTGGAGGAGCTGGAATCCCGTTCCCGTTCTGGAATACTGCTGCTTCATGGTGTCAAGGAGACAGAGAATGAGGATGTCTCTGGACTAGCAGCGGACACATTCAGAGACTCTTTGCAGGTGCCAGATATTGCTGCGGCATCCTTTATAGCCTGTCATCGTCTTGGCAGAGCCCGTAAATCGAGTCCAAGGCCCATTCTCGTCAAATTCTCGTGTCAACGGACTCGAGATGCAGTATGGGCTGCAAAGAGAAAATTCAAGGGGTCTGGCAAGACAGTCTCTGAATTTCGAACAGCATCCCGGCACTCAGTTTTCTTGGAGGCAAGACGGATCATTGGGATTCAATACAGCTGGACTAGCGACGGCAAGGTTGTCGTGCAATGCAGTGACGGCTCCAGGCGCAAAGTGACTACAATGGAGGGCTTAAGATCTTTGACCGCCCCAGCGGGTGCTGGAGAACTTTCTGCTGAGGAACCCGCTGCTTGCCCTGTGGATGGTGTTAAGGAGTTTTATATGTGTCACTACTTAGGTAAAACCATAAACTTGAAAAGTAATAAAATAACATATCTGTCAAATGTCAGTGATAGAAAACAATACGGAATTAAATAATATTTTGTCTTATATATTGTTTCCATACAATTCTCCACGTCTGTACGCCTAATCGGCTCAATTAGACACTACTGACGCTCTGAAAACTATATCAGGTTATTGGTCCCACCTACGAAATGGAGAGTTTGACGAAACTACAGATTGGTTTGTTACAAGGGAAATCAAATTGGGATACATGGAAATACAAAGCTGTAAGTCTACTACGAACAGTCCCGCACGCGCTCGAAATAGTAGAAGGCTCGTTCATGAAACCCATAAAACCCGCAGGAGCCGAAGCAGTACTGACCACGTACAAAACCGAACTAGAGCGGTTTGTAAAAGCAGATTCGACTGCTCTACTCATAATAACAACCAATATGCATGAAGACACCCTAAGGAAGGTCATGAGATTTACGAATGCGCGAGACGTTTGGCTTGAACTACATAGACTGTTCGACGGCACGGATGAAGATAAGTCTTATAATCTATGTATGAGCTTCTTTGGCTTTAAACAAGATGCGGCAGATGACATAGCCACTCACATGTCAAAATTAAAGAACATTTGGACACAGCTTAATCAGGAGTTAAGTAAGGGAAAATCCAGCGAGCTACCAGAACTGCTACTCGTTTGCAAGATTCTCGACACGCTCGACGAAACCTACTTCTCCTTCAGAAGCAGCTGGCTACTATTGCCTAAATCTGAACGAACCATTGAAAGCCTTACTAGCCATTTATGTGCATTTGAACGAGCACTGAAGAGTAACAACGTACTTCAACAGGAAGCTCTCGTTTCAAATTCCGGCACTCCGTTTACGTCAGCGAAGAAGGACAGAAAGTTGAAATGCAACTACTGCCAAGGTATCGGCCATCGAGTGAGAAACTGTCAGAAGTGGATCAAAGACGGCAAGCCGCCGAAAAGCAGTAATCAGCAAGCAACACCTTCTACCTCAAAGTCCGCAAATATGATCCTTATGTCTATAGAGGGCACAGAAATATTTTCGATTAATCCTGACACCGAAAATTGGTATGTGGACAACGGCGCCACAAGCCACGTTACGAACCGGACAGATTTATTCCAAACCTTCAAATACTTTGACGAAATCCGTACTGTAACAACTGCCAATGGCAATTCGATTCGTGCTAAGGGCAAAGGTTCAGTAATTATCGAAGCAAATGTAAGAGGGAAGCTACAACGAGTAACCCTTCAAGACGTTTGGTACGTTCCGGGAATTACGAAGAATTTATTCTCAGTATTAGCAGTACACGACAAAATTCCTAACAGTATATTCGCATCTATGACAAAAGAATGTACCGTCTATGTCAACGGAGAACCGTGCTTAATAGGAAAACGAGACAGAGAGGGTGGACTGTACAAACTAGATGTCAAAGTTGTGCATCCTGAGAATCCTGCCGAAGTCTTTGCAACGTCCGATACAATGCAACTGTTCCATGAGAGATTTGCGCACCAAAACAAGAGGCATGTGAAAGCTACAGTTAAACGCGAACTGGAATTAGATCTTCCTCTTGATAAAGAGCTATGCGAAGGTTGCATATATGGGAAAGCTCATAGATTTAAATTCGGTACGAGGACTCGAGCTATCGTCCCAGGAGAGATCGTCCACACCGACGTCTGCGGACCATTTCAACCAAGTTATTCAAAATTCCAGTACTACGTGTTGTTCAAAGACGACTACACAGGTTACCGTATGGTATACTTCCTGAAACACAAATCAGAGGTTAAGGATAAACTCGCCTTAATGCTAGCTCAGACGAAGACCGCAGGACATACCATAAAATGCCTTTTAAGCGACAATGGTGGCGAATTTGACAACAAGTCCATTCGAGATATACTAGGCTCCCATGGAATTCAACAAAGACTGGTAATGCCCTATACACCCGAGCAGAATGGTGTTAGCGAGCGAGAAAACCGCACATTATATTGATTTAAACTTTCACGATTATCACTCATATTTTAAAGACAAACGGGTCTTAATCGCGTAAACTTACGTTTAATTATATCCTGACGTTTCACACACGTGGCATGGGCAGACTCTGCCTGCGACCACGGGTGTAACGTCATGCCCGAAACGTCAGGATATAATTAAACGTAAGTTTACGCAATTAAGACCCGTTTGTCTTTAAAATAAAACCGCACATTGGTTGAAACAGCAAGGTCTATGATGTACGCGCACGATCCTATGCCACAAGAACTATGGGCAGAACTAATAAATACCGCGGCGTACATACTGAATAGAACTGGTCCGACAAAAGTAAAAGACAAGTCCCCGTACGAACTTTGGACTGGAAAGAAACCGGCTGTTAAGCATCTGCGTATCATAGGATGCAATGCCTACGTCCATGTTCCAAAACAAAAACGGAGGAAAATTAATAAAAAAGCCATAAAAGGAAGACTTATCGGTTACGACGAAGATGGCTATCGGGTATGGATCACTGACGGAAAAAGTAACAAGCTCGTCCGTTCGCGTGATGTCACGTTCGATGAGAAACCGCTTCCCAATAGCGATGCTCACCCAGTTTGTGTAAACAACGACACGAATGTGAGGGAGTATACATTGCGGCTACCGATTGACAGCAACAATGAAGATCCGGTTCCACATCTTGAGGAACATCATGATCCATTACCTGTCGAACCCGAGGGAGACATCGAAAATGAAGAACCATCTGTTTCTGGCGATCATGAACTTGGCCTTGAGGGAGATAATTTAGAACTTGAACCAGTCCAAGAAGACCAAGCACATGACCAAGAACATACAGAACAGAATGAATCGATTGACGACGACCCCGAAGCAAATGATTTTTTCGATGCTGATGCTGCGTCACCGCGATATAATTTGCGCAATCGCGATGAAATTCGTCAGCCTGAAAGATATGACGACTACATCTGTGTAACAGAGACGTACCCGTCGACTTTTGCTGATGCAATGGAACGCAATGACTGTGAAGAGTGGCAGAAAGCCATGGCACATGAGCTTAAGTCCCTAGAAGAAAATCAAGTTTGGACGCTATGTGATTTACCACCAAACAGAAAAGCGCTTCCATGTAAATGGGTTTTTACGATTAAACGTCACCCAGATGGCACTATTGATAAATATAAGGCGAGACTCGTAGCCAAAGGGTTCAAACAGCAAAAGGGAATTGACTATGAACAAACTTTTAGCCCGGTGGCTAGGATGGCTACGATAAGAGCCTTGTTAAGTGTCAGTGCCAAAGAAAACTTACATCTGATGCAATTTGACGTGTCGACAGCGTTCCTGAATGGCAAGATCGAAGAAGAGATCTATATGAAACAGCCTGACGGATTTAACGATGGCACATCAAAAGTCTGTAGATTAAAAAGAAGTTTATACGGACTTAAACAGGCACCTCGTTGCTGGAATTCTTGTTTTGAAGAGATTTTGTTAGCAAAAGGATTCATACAGAGTACTGCTGACAGTTGCCTTTTTACAAAGAATGTGAACAACAAGAAAATCCTGATAACACTGTACGTGGACGATGGTCTTGTAGCATCTACAGATGAAACTTTAGGACACCAATTCCTGAAAGAATTAGGTAAAGAAATAAAAATCACGACGAAACCAGCATCGTACTATCTAGGATTGGAAATTCAGAGAGCTAAAGACGGTTCTATAGGTGTTAAGCAAGAAGCTTATACAAAGAAAGTCTTAAACCGCTTTGGAATGTCCGACTGTAATCCAGTTTCGACACCTATCGAGAAAATATCGGCTAGTGAAACAGGGAAAGCTACAAACGGAAACTCTAAGATATTCCCTTACCGAGAGGCAGTAGGTGCACTAGCATACCTGATGACAGGTACATGCCCCGATATAGCGTACGCAGTTGGAGTTGTATCCAGGAAGTTAGAAAATCCTACAAAAGATGACTGGCTAAGAGTTAAAAGGATATTTAGATATCCGAAAGGAACATTATCGTATGGGATTATGTACAACGCGCGCTATACAAAAGCCATCATCGAAGGCTATAGTGACGCGGATCACGCTGGTGATGAACTTACAGGACGCTCCACGACAGGAGTTAGCTGTCTTTTTGCTGGCGGAGTTGTTTCATGGCTAAGTCAGCGCCAACCATCAGTTTCCATTTCGACTACTGAAGCTGAAATTGTAGCAGCGAGTGAAGGAGCGCGCGAGTTAGTCTGGCTTCAGCGCATATTTTGTCAGCTAACACAGTTGGAAGGAGTACCAACCCTTGCCGTCGACAATGAAGCAGCCATACGCCTTGCCCATAACCCCGAGTTCCATAAACGAACAAAGCACATTCGGGTGAGACACTTTTTCGTTCGTGAAACCGTACAAGAGGGTCTTGTCCAAGTAATGAAGACGTGCTCAGCAGATCAGTTAGCTGATCTCTTAACTAAGGCTGTCCCAAAGCCTAGGCTAGTCAAACTTAGAGCCGACTTGGGATTACATAGTTTTCCTAATAGTGAGGGAAAGTGTTAAGGAGTTTTATATGTGTCACTACTTAGGTAAAACCATAAACTTGAAAAGTAATAAAATAACATATCTGTCAAATGTCAGTGATAGAAAACAATACGGAATTAAATAATATTTTGTCTTATATATTGTTTCCATACAATTCTCCATGTCTGTACGCCTAATCGGCTCAATTAGACACTACTGACGCTCTGAAAACTATATCAGATGGCTCTAATAGCGGAGCGCCCGCAGCGCCAGCGGCAGCCAAGACGGCGGCGCCAGCGCAGGCAAAGTCAGTCGAAACCAAGCGAGTACGTAACGTTAAGAAGACCACGGCTGCATCTGGCTCTCGATAATTGTTTGTGAGAAGTTGCTTTAGTTTTTCTTTGCTAATTATTCTTGCAATTATTAATTTTATTCTAAGATACCTTCGATTTTAGATATTTTATACGTCAACTCTAAATGTCAACGTCAAATTGTCAATATTTTCTTTTTTTTTATTATAATTTTAGTCCTTTTGGAAGGCGGAAGCACTAAGCCATACTGCCCAAATTGTCAATGTTCACACTTAACATGACATAATATTATTATTTCTGACATAAATTCATAATCCTGTTGCGTTTTGTTACTTCTAACTTAGAACTTGAATACTTTGTATTAACGTTTCGCAAAATAGTTATTAGAAAAATAGTTCTGTTAATTTCAATTTTTTTTTTTCTGTTTATTTTGACTGCAGGCGAGCAAATGAGGAATTTTAATCTCAAATTTTAAATTAGAGTTATTTTCGTTTTATTTTGCATACACATTGTTGAACTAATATTTATTTATTTTTGGTTAATATTAATATATTATTTATATAATATTTAAAGTGTTCCACTTTACATGTCAGACGTTTGTAACGATAGCTTCAAAAGTGAGTAACTATTTGTCTTTATCGTCTTCTAGTCACTATGACTCCGTGAGTGATGCGTCGGATATGCCTAATTTGGGTGAGCGGCTACAATGCACCTTTGCTTCTGCCAAAAAATGTTTTAATGTTGTACATATAAATGCACAAAGTGTGCCAGCTCACTACCCGGATCTACTCGCCACTTTTTCTTCGTGTAATGTCGATGCCATTCTTATCTCTGAAAGTTGGCTCAAGCCGTCTTTGCCTTCTGTCCTTTACCCTCTTCCTGGTTACCGCTTGATACGCAATGACAGGACCGGTACTGCTGATGGTGGACGGGGGACAGTTCGAGGTGATGGTGTTGCCATTTACTTGAAAAGTGATTTGAGTTGTCAAGTGGTTGCTCAGTCCCCTCCAGTCTACTCGTCCTCGGCCGAGTATCTGTTTCTTGATGTTTCGTTGCACCATTCTAAAGTTCTCCTTGGCGTCTTCTATAGCCCCTCATCAAACGTTAATTATTTTGATACCTTTGAAAAAACTTTAGAAGATCTTAGCCCACAGTTCGATCACCGTATAGTAATGGGTGATTTTAACACTTGCTTAATCAAAAATGATCACCGAGCTCTTAAACTTCAGTCTGTTACATCTTCATTAAACCTTAATATCTTGCCTCTTGGACCAACTCATTTTCCCCATAACGGGCCCCCTTCTTTTTTGGATCTTATTATTGCGTCTTCTGTAGATTTAATTGCTTCGCATGGGCAAATGAATGCGGCTGGTTTCTCATGCCACGATTTAATCTACGCCTCCTTTAAAATTCGCCCTCCTAAAAAAAGGCATAAGATCGTTATGCGTCGTGATCTCCGCAGCATTGATTTGCAGGCACTCCGCGATGATATAGACAGGGTTGATTGGTCTAATATGCATGGCGCGACTGACATAGATTTAAAATTGAAGATATTTAATACCACGCTGCTTTCGATCTTTGACAAACACGCTCCGCTGAAGCCGTTGCGAGTGAGGCATTTTCCGGCACCATGGCTAACGTCAAATATCAAACTTCTCATGGCCAGGAGGGACCGTGCTCGAGTTAAGTTCAGAGCGGACCCTTCTGAAAAGAACCATTTAAAATTTATTCAGCTGCGTAACAAATGTAATAAATCTTGTAGGGACGCTAGGCGCCTCCACATTCATAAATCCATTGAGGACTGTCCACCTAACAAGCTTTGGAATTTCCTGAAGTCACTTGGGGTGGGTAAGATCTCACATGGTTGCACGGATCCCCTAGATTTAGACTCCTTGAATCGACATTTCAGCACTTCTCCTGTGTCCTTGGATCCTGCGGTTAAAGCTGCAACATTGTCGACTCTTGCCAACTTCCGGTACCCTGTCCCTACTCCTTTTGATCTTGGCCTTATTACACCGCGTGAGACGCTTTCTATTCTGAATAATGTTAGGACGAAGGCCATTGGTGAAGATTGTTTGGGACTGGACATGCTTATGCTCGTTGCGGAAAACATAGCTGCTGTCCTATCCGATATTATAAATGTTTCCTTTACTTCCGGTACTTTCCCTTCCATATGGAAATTTGCCCACGTTATATGCCCCTTTACCTAAATCCTCGAATCCCACGACCTTCTCTCAATACCGTCCCATTTCTATCCTTCCCGTTTTATCCAAAATTATTGAGCATTTCGTTAACCGTCGCCTTCTTTCACATCTCAATAAGAATAATTTATTTAATCCTTTACAGTCTGGTTTCCGTCCTGGGCATAGCACTGTTACGGCCTTGGTAAAGGTCACCGATGACATCCGCCTGAATATTCAGAATAGAAAGCTCACTGTGCTAGTTCTCTTGGACTTCAGTAGTGCCTTTAACACTGTTGATTCCGATATCCTTCTTGAAAACCTTAATTCCCTTAACATGTCTCAAACTGCTCTGTCTTGGTTCCGCCATTACCTCTCTGGGAGGCGCCAGTGTGTAAAGTTTGATGACCGGATTTCGGATTGGTGTAATCTCTCTGCTGGCGTTCCCCAGGGAGGAATACTCTCTCCCTTACTTTTCGCAATATTTATTAATCTTATTAATGGTATTACTGAGTCCCTAAGTTCTAGCTATCATCTTTACGCGGACGACTTGCAGATTTATGCAGCGGCTAGTTTTGATGAATTTCCTTCACTGGTTAGCAAAATCAACCGCGACCTTGAATCCATTCGTAACTGGGCGTATAACAATGGCTTAGGGGTAAATGCGCAAAAGTCGCAGGCGATTATTATAGGTAGTGCTCATTTTGTGGCTAAATTGCCGGAGTTGGTGGTACCCGAATTACGCTTTGACGGAGTGACTATTCCTTTCTCCTGTACAGTCAAGAACTTAGGTATCATCATGGATCAAACCTTAAGTTGGACAGCACATCACAGAGACTAGTAAAAAACTTTTTGCTTCTATGCACTCCTTAAGACGTCTCCAAAACTTCCTCCCTGTTCAAACTAAAATCACACTCACTCGTTCGCTTTTGCTTCCTTTATTAGACTATGGAGATATAGTCCTTGTGGATCTCAGAGAGGAGCTACTTGACAAACTCGAACGCTTACAAAACTTATGTATCAGATATATTTTCGGTTTGCGTAAGTTTGATCATATATATAGTTCCGTAAGCAGCTCGGCTGGCTTCCGATCCGTAGTCGTCGAGATGTTCATATCCTGTCATTGCTTTTCAATGTGTTATTTAATCCTGCTTCTCCTTCTTATCTATCAGAGAATTTTAGTTTTGTGGCCTCGGGTAGCGGTCACCGCTTGCGTTCGAGCGCCAACCTTTCTCTTGCTTTTCCATCCTGCAAGACACGAAGTTACAAAAGATCTTTTTCTGTCCAGGCCGTCAATCTGTGGAATGAGTTGCCGGTATCTGTAAGGCAGTCGCAATCTGTAGCATCACTCAAGGAGAGGCTGAAGAAGTTGTGGCTTTCCAATACCAATCCTTAACTATGGTGGATCCTTTGTGTTTTTACATATTTATTTATTATTTGATATATATTATATGTTTCTATATTTATTTATTATTTAACTATATTATTATGTATTTATATTTAGTGTTTTTGTAGATATTATTATCGGTTTTATATATCAACAATGCGAATACAAAATTATACTTCAAAATTTAAGTTAGTAAATGTACATTTTATATTTGTCTTTCATCGTTGCTTGTTCATTTCTCATTTCCTCAAAGGTTAACTGGAAGAGATCCCTAAAAGGGATAAGTTCGCCCTTGTTGTATCAAATTGTTTTTGTCTGTGTTTCCTGTATTTCTGTTCTAATGTACAATAAAGCTTATACATACATACATACATATATCAAACAAGTATTAAATATACATGTACCTATACGTAGGTTGCCCTGAAAGTTTCGGGAATCGGAAAAAATACGCATTTTAATGAAATAAAAGTACTTTTATTGTTTTTCAAAGTATTCTCCTTTGTGTTTAATACACTTTTTCATTCTCTGAAACCAGTTTTTAAAACAGTTAAGTGGGGGTTGACAAAATGGCCATTTTATAAGCGTCGACTGCTTCTTCCGCGGTCTGAAAACGCTGACCACGCAACCGATTCTTTATTTTCGGGAAAGTAAAAAAATCGTTGGGACTTAGGTCGGGGCTGTACGGAGGATGGTCCAGTAATTCGACGTTTTCGCCCTTCAGATAGTCGTCTGTTTTCTGAGCGGTGTGAGGGCTGGCATTATCATGGTGTAGTATATATAATACGGCGGTTAGGGTTAGTTTTTCGCAGTTCAGCAAAAACAATCGGTAAACAAACGCCTATATACCAATCGGCATTGACAGTTCTTCGATCTTCAAGAGCGATAGTCGCCACGTGACCCGATTTGGAGACAAACGTGGCTACCATTTTTTTGATCGTGCTGCGAGAACGAACAACTTTTGTCGGCTTCGGTTCGTCTTCGTAAACCCAAACTCGAGATTGGATTTTCGATTCAGGCTCATATGCGTAAATCCATGATTCGTCACCGACACAATACTAAAAACGGCATTTGAGCTTCCTCCATTAAATCTTTTTAAAGTTTTGCGGCACCCATTGACACGTACCGTTTTCTGGTCGTCAGATAACAAGTGAGGAATCCACCGGGAAAATAACTTCCGCACGCCCAACTCTTGTTGTAAAATAACTTGTACCTGACTCATTCCAATGCCTAGTCTCCTGAATCTCCCGATATGTAACATGCCTATCTTCCTTTATCAGTTGGCGAACAACATCGATGTTTTGATCGGTAACGGCCGTTTTCGGTCGACCCTCACGTACGTCATCCGCAAGAGACACACGGCCACGTTGGAATTCCGAATACCACCTGTATATGGTCGTCTTTGAAGGTGCTTCACTACTAAAAGCAATAGTTAATCGGTCTCCACATTGTTGTTGTGTTAATCCACTTTTAAAGTCATAATAAATCATTGCTCTAAAACTTTCGCGGGACAGCTCCATTTTCACCAGCGACTCAACGACTTTAAAAAACAATTGAAAATCGGACATTGTTTTTTTTTTCTAAGTGGCCAGTGTTTTCGAATAATGAGACTATGCTTGTAAGAAAGAGGTATAACACATGTCAAATATACGTTCCTAAGTATTAAATTCCCGAAATTTTCAGGGCATCCTAAGTATCAAGAAAAAAAAAACGATTTTCCTTAATATTTTTACACGACTGACATTTTGAGGTTTTTTCCAATGGCAATAATCGTTCGTTCATAAATCATAAACACCAGAAATGGCTGTTTAGGGGTTTCCAAAGTCAATTAAAATATGTTAAATATGTTAAATATGTTGGGACATCTTACACAAATCGACCTAGTCCCACGGTAAGCTCAATTAAGGCTTGTGTTGTGGGTACCAGGCGACGTTATATATAATAGATAGATACGTATAGATACTTAGATACATATACAGCCATGACCAAGGAACAAACATTTGTGATAAATAAATACACAAAGAATGCCCTCGCCGGGATTCGAACCCGGAACCTCCAGCTTCGTAGGCAGGGTCACTACCAACTAGGCTACAGAGGCTGACAAAAAAAAGTTTAGAGGTTGTATCCACGGCATGCACAAAAGTGGTCCATACACAAGCACTGAAAATGGCGACTATTCTTTATTCTTGAACACCGTGAGTGTGGCTGTTTACGGGTTTCCAACGTCAATTAAAAAAAAATTACTTTAGTCCCTAGAGATTAATAAAGAGTTTTAGTCCCGATATGCAGGGATTAAAATAACATTTTAAGAGCATGAGAAGTGAAAATAGACATAAACACCCTTTAAAACGCTTAGCCAAAACATCAATTATTAACGCTCAGTAGCGTAATGTAATTTTCTATTCCTGTTTCACTCTGTTATCTGTTAGTGCGACAAAGACAGAACGTTGCGTTTCGTTCGTAACTGAGCGTTAGCGATTGGCATCTTGGCTAAGCACTTCCAGAACTCCATAATTACCTAAAATACTTTGGAATACGTAAAAAAATACCTTTTATCCGTTCTTTAAAAAACAAACATGATTATTATAAAAACTGCTGTAGTCCTAATATTTATAATTATTAATTGTTGGTTTTTTCATGCCAAAGCCAAACAGACAGTTTTACAAATACATATTATTTTCAATTCTTTTTTGGATAGATTGCATTAAATTAAATAGTCACGGTTAAATTACCCAACTGCACACGACATTTTCTGTTCCTTGAAATATTACAATATTATTATGTACCCACTACCTGAACTAACATTTTAAAACGATATTGCGGCTATTTAAAATCGTATCCCAATACTGTAATAGAAAAGCCAGTTAAATAAAAATAGGACATTCATTAAACCGCAGTTGCTGTTATCGACAAACCACTCAGGTCCCTAGCAATAACCACTTCTTATATCCGCGTTACATAGTACAAGCATTCTCAACTGTACTAGTGCAATCTATTTGCATGCGAGTTAGTTACATACAAGTCACCAGTCAGACTTTCACTGAAAGTTCATTCAAGCCTTTTGCTTTTACCTTTTGCGTGCTTTTAAAACGTGTGACCTAGAATGTCCAAATTATAATTTTACATAATTTTGCCATAGCCTTTAGTATGTGGATACCCGGGCGCTGTTCCATCTCCCAGGAACTTCGAAAAAGGCCGGAGTGACTGCGGAAGCAGCTGAACTCCTCAAGCGGCGCAAATATGTAGCTATAGATTCCAGCTGCATATTTGTGCCGTTTGGGGTAGAAACACTTGGCCCTTGGGGACCTGGAGCCCACGAGGTATTTAACGGGCTTAAGAAGCGGCTCGTAGACGCCACCGGTGACCAGAGAGCTGGCTATTACCTCGTCCAGCGAATAGCAATTGCTATTCAGCGAGCCAATAATTCTGTCAGCCTTCTGAGCATCCTACCATCAGGCACGGAGCTCGAGCCTATTTTTTATTTGTAAATATTTGTTAATGTGTAGTTCTTGTACAGATAGTTTTATTCCCTTAGGGTTAGTTTATTTTTTTTTTCTATTTTTCTTTGTATATTTACTTAAATATATTTTGCCACCACCGACAACAGGCTAAGAGGTTAAGCTTGAAACTCTCAGATCTTGAAAGTTGGTCATGGACCCAGCACTTGTCCATTTCCTATTTCTGCTTTCTTGATACAAGTCCTTTGTCTTTTCTCGAAAACTTCATTAGAATGCTTGGCACTTTTAGCTTTTTATTACTAGTAGTATAGTAGCTAGAACCGTGTGTGGCATCTTTAATTGTAAAACTTAATTAACTTACCTACGGAGGTGTGCCCGATGCCGACGACGCAAAGCTCATTACTGGACACCGATTTATAATCTTATTTCCCGCATTTCTTCATGAAAGAAACATTTTTATTTTAGAGAAATTACTCTTAATCAGGAATCTGAACCGGTTTTTTAGAAAATTCTCGAAATAGCTAAATATTTTATCATATCTTACACTCTTTATGTACTACTAAATATTTTATGTAATTAAGCAAACCGATTTTTTTAAATTACTCCATTTACAAAGAATTTATAGACAGAAGAATGAAAAAGAACAAAATCAGAACCCTTTTTTGTATGGAGCAAAAACCGGTATCTCTGCTCTTGATTTCTTGCTTTTTCTAAGAACTATTACTAAAAACCTATCGAGAACATCAAAAATCGTACCTTTCAACTTTCGTCTGTGCAAGTTAAGTGGCAGAGACAGTTGTTGAAATGACAGGTTGTGCCATTACTTAACTATTGGATGCAAACTGTTTTTTAGGGTTCCGTAGTAAACTATAGTTTCGATATGTCCGTATTGTCCGCCTGTCCATCTGCCTGTTAGCATAGCTCAGTGGCTGTTAGTACTAGAAAATTGCAATGTGGAACAGGCATGATTCAAATAATTGTACTTGAAAAGATACTCTTGCCAGATACACGACAAAAATATTGAACAAAGAAACAGCCACTCAAAAAGAGTAAAACAACTGTCCCCAGTCCACTCGTTAAAAGATCACCCCCATTCCCGACAAACGCCATAATTGGCCCATTTCCACCCCGCATGCATTGAATCCAAGCTCAATTGTGAATTCAGGGAACCTTCACTCAATTTAAAAGGTAGTTGGGAACTCAAACACTCAACCCTTCCAATTTGGGGAGCAAATACTTGAGCGCCGCCGGATTCTGAACTTGCCAAGATTGCAAGTTTCTGTTGGTCTAACGTGAACTCTGAAGTTCACGAATTGTGGGGATTTGTCTCCGTCACACCAACGAAGGTGCCATTAGGGTGACAAAGACAAAACCCCGGAATTTGCGAACTTCGGGGCTCGCGGTAGGGCCGCTGGTCTCGGTTTCTTGGTTTGCCATTCGCAGTGCATCTTACCAATGCACCTTTTGGAGCTAGTGACAAATCAATAATTTGACGCCTTAGGGTATTAGAATACATTTGTCACCACCCCAACTCCTCCTGCGGGGGTCGTAAGAGTCGACTAAGGGATTGAAGTGTCATTTACCATTATTTTGATAAAAGATTGATGATGGGCAGCAGCGTCATCATAGTGGACACATTACTGCGATCGCCAATCCACTTTCCCAGCGTGGTGATTATATATGGGCATTTACCTCCTAATGCGTCTATCATCATCAATCAGCCTATGATTGTCCACTGCTGGACGAAGGCCTCTCCTATTAAACTATGCGTATAAACGCATAGTTAAAAGGATAGGCCTACGTCCAGCAGTGGACTATCATTGGCTGATGATGCTAATGATGTTAAGGTATTTAGTATGATTTTGAACGGGGAATTAACCAAGTGTACTATTCGTTGAGACGGAAAAGTCCAATGTCCACCGCGTACCGGAAGGCGCAGCGTGGACTGCTCAAAGTGGACTGATGCAGGCGCGGATCCAGGACTTCGTTGAGTGGGGGAGGGGGCACTGACCTATGATATGATAGTATTTTATACTTAAAACAGCACCTAGTCATACATAAGTCCAGTTTCAGGGTGGGGCAAGTGACCCTATTCCCCCCTGGATTCGTGCCTGGACGGATGGTTTGGTGAAGGTCGCAATAATATGCTGGATCCAGATGACGTAAGACCGGGCCTTGTGGCAATCGTTTTGGGAAGCCTTTATACATTATTTATTTATTTATTAAAACAAAAGTTTACATGACATTACAGCAGAACACCAATGCGTCATGAAACTAAAAAAATACATTAAAAAAAATTGAATACAAATACAAAATAGAGTATAGAAATAAAAAAACCCATTAATTAGATTTAGGCGACACAACTCCGTTGCGTCGTCTGATCCGGCGTCGTAGGGTTCGGCAGGTCGCCTTCGGCC
Organism: Thaumatotibia leucotreta; assembly: GCA_025490895.1. Taxonomy (NCBI): domain Eukaryota; kingdom Metazoa; phylum Arthropoda; class Insecta; order Lepidoptera; family Tortricidae; genus Thaumatotibia; species Thaumatotibia leucotreta. The sequence continues at coordinate 13,887 of JALPQI010008013.1, read as the reverse complement.
AGAAGTCTGGACTCGTGATAGTGTCTTGAAGCTGCCACGGCACGCGCACCACAAACGAGCTGAAGTGATGATTCACCGTGTAAATTTGTTATATTGAGCACCAGATATTTTGTGTATTCGTGGTGTCCGTGTCCAAATCATGCATCTCCACAGAGTAAGAGGGAGATAGTGTCCGTGAATATAATGTCAATTGTAACAGTGGCAAAATATCATGTGCTCAAAAAATAAGTTGGGAATGGGAACTGTTCCCAACTTATTTTTTGCTGTTTCGACTCAGTATATAAAAAAAATCCGGTGCACTTGTATTTTTTTTTCACGCTATATTTTAATCCATACATCAAAAATTGGAAACAAAACACCATCAACACAAACAAAAATCACAACCGCGTCAAAATTTTTAGGGATACAAAATAAGACAACGAAAAGAATTTTGACCCATAAAACAAAGAAGAGGCATAAACTCTAATCATCGCCGACATCTTTAAAGTCTCAATTTTCTTTGTTCTCGTGAATTAAAGACAAGAACGTAAATGTTTGACTGTCAAACATGATTTTACGGCCTATACAGCGTGGGTATTTGATACGGGCGAATAATTAATCCAGCTATAATATCTGATCCTACGAGTCGTATAAGATAACCATTTCGTTAAATTTTGTTGTTGATTAGGTGTAATGATTTTTCTAAAGTGCAACCCAGCAGCAATGTATGCCGGCCAACTGACATGAGACTCGTATGACGTTTAGATACTTATGTCTACTTTAAGTAATGTGGCTACTAGTGGATGCAATACATTGCGGGCTCAATTATTTTGTATGAAAAAAAAATACCTTAATTTCTAAAATAAATTTATGCAAATAGGTTCCCTAGGTCCGATAGTAATCGCCACTAAAATATTCGCCCGTATCAAATACACACGCTGTAGATAGTTTTAAAAAGTATGTGGTATTGCAAAACTTATCTAGTGACCTATGTAATTTCTTACAAAATTTTCCTTAGATGCTGAATAAAAGCTATATCAGTAAACCATCCAGAATAAGCCTCCATGAATCCCAGTGTCTCGCTACTTAATATTAATGCCCGCTCCGCTGATATAAGCACTGGAAAGAGAATGTAAGAGTCATTATTACTAAAACGTTTCCAAGTATTATTCTTATACTCTTTCCAGGGGGTATAAAATGGTAAAATATACAAAATTTCTACAACGAAATGAGTTTCAGAGGATAAAATAATTGAATACTACAGTTCTTAATTACGAGTAAGAGGCGCATAAAATTAATGAAGTAAATATATAAATACACTAATTATGTTATTAGTTTGTATGAGATGAAGCATGTTAAGGTGCATTTAGACCAAACGAGCATTCGCTCATTCTATCCCCCACTCTACGAAATCAACGAATTTCAACGAATCACGTTTTTGTGTAACGAACAAATTTCTTACAGTGGGGGATAGAATGAGCGAATGCTCCTTTTGGTCTAAATGCACCTTTACCCAAATTATTCATATTCTGCTTAGATCAGTAATTGAAGTAGCCAGTGTCATGGTCAAAGCAACACGTCATATTTTTGTTTATGTCGTCGGTTGGTTGACAACCAAAACTCACAAATACCTACTTAAATAAAGCTCGTGGGTATCACAGTTCTGATTCAATACTGATATATGACTTTGCTAGGAGTAATGACAGTTTTTGAGAGATTACTGTTAAGACGAAGCCAAATTCAAACTGAAACATATACAATAACATACTGAAACTTAATTTAAATACTTATGCATGATTACATATCGACGCTGAAAAGGAGAAATTGGATAAGCGACACTTTTGAAGATATTGAGTTATATACACCGTTAGAATCGGCAATTTTTTCTGCGTCGAATGAGCTAGGTTTCATATCCATCTGACAACTTTTGTGTCGCTTATCCCATCGGTGATTTAGAGAACTTTCGATCATTTTTTATTACTAATCATCATCATCATCATCATATCAGCCGAAAGACGTCCACTGCTGAATATAGGCCTCCCCCAAAGATTGCCACAATGACCGGTCCTGCGCCACCCGCATCCAGCGGACTCCTGCGACCTTCACCAGGTCATCGGTCCACCTTGTCCGGCCTACCCACGCTACGCCTTCCGGTACGTGGCCGCCACTCAAGAACCTTCCCGCCCCAACGGCCATCGGTTCTACGCGCAATGTGCCCCGCCCACTGCCACTTCAGTTTAGCGATTCGGAGAGCTATTTCGGTTACTTTGGTTCTGCTGCGGATGGTCTCATTTTTAATCCGATCACGCAGAGAGACTCCTAGCATAGCCCTCTCCATTGCCCTTTGGGTGACTTTGAGCCTTCTTATGAGACCCATTGTAAGCGGCCACGTTTCAGTACCGTATGTCGTCACTGGCAACACACACTGATTAAAGACTTTCGTCTTCAAACACTGCGGAATATTTCGTTCGGTTTGCGCTCTCGTACAAACACTTCAACACCTCGATATAGCGGTAGTCGACTTGGCACCGTTGGAGAGACTGTAGTACTGCCCATGTTTCGATCGAATCGAAGGCTTTCTCGTAGTCCACAAACGCTAAACAGAGGGGCAGGTTATATTCTTCGGTCTTCTGTATAACCTGGCGAAGCGTATGGATGTGGTCTACGGTACTAAAGCCTCTTCGGAAACCGGCTTGTTCGGGAGGCTGGAAGTCATCAAGCCTGCGTGCAAGACGATTCGTAATGACTCTTGAAAACAGCTTATAGACATGGCTCAGAAGTGAGATGGGTCGGTAGTTCTTCAATAAAGCGTTGTCACCTTTTTTGAAGAACAGTACCACCACACCTCTGTTCCATGCCTTTGGCGTTCTCCCTTCCAGTAAGACGGAATTGAACAACTTCTGAAGGGCCGTAAGGATCGGTTTACCACCCGCCTTCAGAAGCTCAGCTGTAATACCGTCCTCCCCAGGTGCCTTGTTATTTTTGAGCTGTTCAAGAGCCATTCTAATATCGCACAGGCTGATGTCCGGGATGTCTTCTGTATAGTGTCGGGTCAGTCTAGCTCTGAGGTCTTCCGCTAGATCAACTTCGGGTCTGCTAGTTGACGTGTACAGCTGTCCATAAAAACCCTCTATCTCACTCAGCAGCTCAGATCTGGATGTGACGATTCTACCATCCTCAGTCTTTAATTTGGCGAGCTGGCTTTGCCCAACAGACAGATCCCTTGCAAAAACTTTAGAGCCCTTGTTCCGCTCGATGGCTTCTTCTATACACTTGGTACGGAATTGGCGCATATCGCGTTTGAGGGACTTAGAGATTTGTCTGTTGAGCTGCCGGTATAAAGTCGCATCAACTGAGGATTGTAGAACCAGTTCACTCCTTTTTTCCATTAGCTTCTGAGTGGAGTCGGAGAGCTTTCTGGTCTTATTTGTCCGCTGGGCCTTAAAAAACTTAGACCCAGCGCTATGGACAGCTTCCACAAACCCGTCGTTGAATACGTCCACGTCATCGCCTAGGCAATCGAAACGGTTTTGGAGTTCCAGCTGAAAGCTCTCGGGGTTTTGGAGATGGAGTGCAGGACGGAGCGTAGACCCCATCAGTTGCGAGCGTTCTAGCTTAGGACATATATTCAACGTGCCTCTTACCAGGCGGTGATCGCTACCGGTTTTAACCGTACTGATCACAGAAACATCGTTGAATATATGTCTCTTCGTCGACATGATGAAGTCGATCTCGTTTTTAGTTGCACCGTCGGGACTCATCCAAGTCCATTTTCTGTGCTCGCGTTTCTTAAACAAGGAGTTCATCATGTAGAGTCCCTCCTTCTCCAAGAAACCAGCCAGCAGATGACCCCGGTGGTTCCGACGTCCAACCCCAAATTGCCCCACCCTCAGTTCGTCACCATCTCTCTTGCCCAGTTTCGCGTTGAAGTCCCCCATAACAACGGTGAAGTAGGTTCTGGAGCTATGCATGGCTTTTGAGATATCATCATACATAGCCTCCACCTCGTCGTCGGAGTGTGTCGAAGTCGGCGCGTACACCTGTATGACCTTCAGCGAGTATCTCTCAGATACTCTGAGTATAAGGTACGCCACCCTAGCCGACACACTCTCGATCTTCAACACGTTGTTTACGAGGGACTTGTGGACGATGAACCCGACACCTCCCTGGGACTGTTGGTCGCCCTCCCGGAAATAGAGCAAGTTGCCGGACTTTAGGATTATCGTGTCCTCGCCCTCTCTTCGGACTTCTGACAATCCCACAATGTCCCAACGCAACTTGCTCAATCCTTCCTCCAGTTCCACTAACTTTTCGTCGGTCCGCAGTGTACGTGTGTTGTACGTTGCCAGGGCCAGAGGTCGTCGGTGGTGGTAGCCGGATCTTTGCCGGAGATTCTTAGCACCCCTGACCCCGCTAGCACCCTGGCCGCTACCATAACCAGGGCACCGGGGGTCGCCGGAACCTCGGGGCCGCGGCCTTGTTTGTAAATCCATGGGGGGTAGTTGCCATTATCGCCACGCTTGGCATGCGGGTTGGCGATCGCAGTGTCTCCACCGCACTTTAGGGATGCTGCTGCCCATCCCCCGGTGGTCTTGGTCGTAGTTTTCAGACATACCCGGGTCAAGTGTATGATCAGTAACACTTTAGTCCCTTAGTCGACTCCTACGACACCCACGGGAAGAGTTGGGGTGGTGACAAATGTATTCTTACTGCCGTCACCACACGGCAAGTAAGAATTACTATTTACATTACTAAACGACATGGTTTTTGACAACTTTTAAGAAAATGGAGATTAGATAAAATATAATTCAACATAATGAATCTTGGATTATTTTACCTATTTGTCATGACAGGTTAAATTTTACTTGGATATTTTTGCTGTGTAACAACTAATCATCACTTGTGGGTTAGTTATTTCTACCTGACTGTATTATATGTTCTTATGTCGTTTGGTCAATTTTACCTTTATCTTAATTTAAAATTTAAGACGGTTAGACAATATTACTTGACTATGATATCTGAACTATTGGCGTTTATCCATTTTTACCCCTACATTTATTTATGAACCATTTGTCGCTTAGGTATCCCTTTTTACCTGAATTTACATTAGAATACTACTGTCACTTATCCTAACTTGCATGAATGAAATGTCAGTCAAATAGTTAGCAACAATTTGCATACATAAATGTCTGCTATTATTCTTTGTCACGTTATGTAGAAACATTTGGCAGAGGGGTTGTCCTGTCAATTGTTACTCTGCGTTAAATAAAATGTTTTTGGAACTTTAATAAATAAAAAAAAAATAGGTACTAACTATAACTATTTTTTAAGTGTTATCATAACGTAATACGGTGGATAAACATACCAACAGGTACGGTTGTTAAAAGTAGATAGTTTTCAAGTGCCTCGTTTGTAGGTAGGTACTAACTATTGTCGGCTCAATAACGAGTTATCCTTGTTGATTTTGCATGTTTTAAAATAAAGAGAAATGATCTCAAATAGAAAAACAGAATATATTTGTTTTTAATACTTAACAATAACTATTACTTACTCACATACTTACCTACTTTTTGGAATAAAGTTATAAAAATACTTAAAACAGTGTCTTTCTTTTTTCACGTGTAAGTAAATTCGTTTACCAGTCACGGAATGTTACTCTTGTAATTGAAATGACTGACTTCTAGTCTAAAATAGTTTCTCATTTTAAGTATGTGGATATTTCTTACTGATATATTTATGCTATTTTTTTCAATTTATATATTTTTACCCGAATATAAAATAAGCCACATCGGCAGTTAGATCATTTTAACATGATGAATTTGTTATGTAAGTCTCGGGTGGACTTTTTTACCTTCCTTATTTCTTTTACAACGTGTTGGTTAGATAATTTTACCTGAATCAATTTTTCCGACCATTTTGCTTAAGCGACAGTAAATCCTTAAATAACACTTGAATACGTTAAATAATTAAAACATCACGTAGAAAACATATTTATGTCCATACTCGTAAATAATGTTTCAATTATTTGATTTGGCCTGCTAATTAATTTAAATGATTTTTTTTCGAAAATCTCGGCGGTTTTTTGCCTCTCCTGTAAAGTACGCACTGTGTCGCTTATCCAATTTCTCCTTTCCAGCGTCGATATGATACCTATTTTTCACAGCAACATTGATAAGAAATCACGTAGATAATAATGACCACGTGATAACTGAAAATCAAAATCAAATACTGAATCTTATTAGTATGGGAGAAGGGTGACAGATCAAAAATATGTTAATGTCATCAAAACGTCCCTATATCTAAAAGTTCCTTCGTTAAACAAACCTAATTAACGCCAACGCCGAATCACCAATTAAAGCTCCAAACCAAATATAAACGTGTTTGCATACGCGTAATCACTCCCGAGAAGGTATCAGCAAATATGACGAACAAACATAATGTAGTTAGCTGGCTGACTTGATTGGGTTAGGGCGGAAGAAAGCAGGCGAAGAAAGAACACTTTGGCATCATTATATCATCAACCGTGTGGTGACAGCAGTAAGAATTCATTTTTTCACCAGCCCAACTCCTGCATGTGTCGTAAGAGTCGACTAAGGGATTGAAGTGTCACTGATTATTATTTCATAAAAGATTGATGATGAGCAGCAGGGTCATCATAGTGGACCCATTACTGCGATCGCCAATCCGCTTGCACAGCGTGGCGATTATGGGCATTTACCTCCTAATGCGTATATACGCGAAGTCAATAGGAGAGGCCTACGTCCAGTAGTGAACTATCATAGGCTGATGATGTGATGTGTGATGTGATCCTATCGTTAACAAGCTCATTTTCATATTGCAAAAAAAAATACAACACGATACGTGCACTAGTTATGAACAAAAAATAATTTAGAAACTTTCTTATTGTGAACGTCAGAGTACCTCAGGGGTCTATCATAGTGGCTATCAAGAATAATTATTATCGTAGAGTCTGTGCAAATTGTGAAGAAAGCCAGGCTTGTGTGTATATATTGTTCGATGTTGTCTTGTCCAAAGTGTTCTTGTCTTGTTCGATTTTGGGTCCGTTTCTCTTTAGTATCATGATCAACGACTTAGCATCCGTCATTAAGTGTGCTGGGTGTTTGCTATACGCTGACGACTTAAAGCTTGTTTATGGGGTTCAGCAATTGAGGGACTGCATATCATTGCAGAAAGACGTCGATAGCGTTTATCAATGGAGTATCATTAATAAACTCCATTTCAATTCGGCTAAATGCTCGTTGATGACGTATAGCCGAGCAAATAGGCCCTTGTTAGTCGAATATTACTTAAGATCAGAAGTTATTACTCGGGTTCAATCCATCCGTGACTTGGGTGTGAAATTCGATACACAGCTCAACTTCCATGACCATCTAAAAGAGTTGGCCAAAAATTGTTACAAGAGACTGGGGTTTGTAATCCGGAACGGGCGCGATTTTTGTGACCTAGACCTAGATGACTTAGGGTCATCAAGTTAGTTTACACTGCACTAGTCCGGAGCAAACTAGAGACAGCGTGTGTTATCTGAAATCCACATGAAGCGACGTACGTGTTACTTCTAGAGAAAATTCAAAAAGCCTTTCTGCGTTTTCTATACAAGAAGCTGTATTTTTATTATCCGTGCATGTATCCCACTAAATTTCTACTTGGAATTTTAGGATTCCATTCTCTAGAAGTAACTTTGGGCTTATTACTACAGCGTGTAACGTTTTGCGAGGAAATTCGGACTGTCCAGATCTGTTTGTACAGCTTGTGCGCCTGTTTGTTCCATCAATGGAGAAGGCCAGATTTAATTTCCGACCACGAAGCCTGCAGTTGATAGCGGTGCCAAAAACTCGCACTGTGTCCGTGCCCCTCAACTCCTCGACGCGCTCCTCGTTTCGGCACCAGAATGTGATGTTTTTGCTAGTAGCTGGGCGGCTCTGTGTGCTGAACGTATGAGGTTATGTGAGGCGATGGATAAAAGGGAGTCATCTATTATGTGTTAATTTGTATGTTTTGCTTAATTATGTTGTTACCTTGTGATATTATGTATTAATTGTAAATGAATACTTATATTGAATTCCACAGTGCATTGGTACTACTGTAATGCTGTGTAATTTTTGGAATAAATAAAAAAAAAAAAGAAAAAATATATATATATATATATATCTCACGTGCCATCAGTTCCCGAATAAACTATAGAGTGGAAGATTTGGGTCATAATATACATAATTTGATTTTGGAACCAAAAGTTTTCTATTAGAATATAGCTTTTTTTTAGTAAAGAAATTAGTTGATGAGTATGATCATCTCCATAAATATTTGTCATTCGAGATTCTTCCCAAAATTTTAACAACAAGACATAAATGAATACAAAGAACCATTAAACATTTAACAAAGTATGAAGTTTCATATTACTGATTAAACCCACACCATCTTCATTTTCCTACTTCTGTAGCGAGATGTTAAATTATAGATCAGGAGTCGCTGAGCATATATAACTCATTATTATTTTAAATAAATGTGCTACGGACACTGTCTATGTCAGCGACGGAATATTACATAGACGAAGCTTTACATACAAAAATGCCTTTAAATAATGGCCCCAGCCCCATTGACACTGACTGCTATCCCCTCTCCATAAATATGTCCGCGCACCTTAAAATTATATCCAATACACAATTACGCGCTATTAAAAAAAAGTTGTGATTGGTTAATAAAAGTTTTGAATAGTTTTGATTCGGTAAGACAGACTTGTATGCGTCAAACCTCTTGCGCGGCGTTACAATATTATGACGTTGTCAAACCTTACAGGGATGATATTATGCAAGATGGAACCAATTCATATAAATATTATTTCGACCCGCATTTTATGTTGAGATTATGCACGTCCATAATAAACAATAAGGTGTATCCGTAATAAAGTATTTTTCAACACACTTGCTCGTAACGTAGGTATTATTGAACCGCTATTAGGCTCATAATCCAAGATATTAAACACGCGTGCTTTTTCATTACGTTATTGTTCTAGTGCGGTAATATCATAACCCGACCAAGTATATTTGCCAACATTTGCAAGTATTATGTCATGTAGATGAAGCATTCGAATTTAGTCAAATTATGTTTATTTTTAAATTGACCAAAGAGTTGACATGTGGCAAAAATAGCGGAACCCAGAATATTTTTACAAAATATGTACTATAAATTTTCGTAAATAAACAAATAAAATATTTTTCATCACACTTGCTGTCTAAGCGCGCCAATTGTATGTTGCGTTTATTTATTTTTGTTGTGTTTACTGTTATTACTTTTATGGTGCTTTTATGTGAATTGTGAACTTCAAGTATGAACAAGAAAAAAATAAAAAGGTTAAACGTAACTTTGGTATAGTACCTAAGTAAGTAGTAATTACCTAGCAACAAAGTTTAATAAAAGTGCTACTAAAAGTCGGTTATTCCGCGTAAGTGTGTTGAAAAACGTCGTATAAAACTTAGCACACTTGTATCATAATGTACTAATATCGGTAATAATGTTATAAATCGGTTTGGTAGAGAATTTGGTTCACTGGTAGAGAATGCCTTAAGGCATTAAGTCCGTTTGTACTTTATTATTGTGCAATAAAGTTTAAATAAATAAATAAAAGATAGGTATAACAATCATGGTGTTTTCATTTGAAAAACTGTTCTTCGTAGATGGGTATCTTACGATCAAAATGATAATCATACGAATTCGGCATTTATTTGTTTCTATCAGACGTGATGTTTCGTTAGATGCCTTATGAATAACCTTTCACTTTTGATACTATTAGTAAAAGAACATACCTATATGATTAATGGCAGACATAGGGGTCTATGTACATTGCGACTTATAATCGCGCGTTATTATCGCTGAGCGATGTCAAATACCATATGTACTGGTCTCCTTTAATCATGCGACGACAACGAGACTACAGAGAGTGGGTAATAGTCGTAATACATACAAGCAAAGATTTTATTGTAATAGATACTATTTATTCTAATAGATGTATAAAGTCAAACAATGAAGTGTGCCGCCGCTTTGTAGCGCCACCTAGCAAAGTATACATAAAATTTTTGACATACCCCATTTAGACCTTCTTACCAGCATCATTTAGAAAATTAGACAAAAGGTGGACGAATATTACGAATATGTAAAAAAAATATATGTATACTTTGCTAGGTGGCGCTACAAAGCGACGGCATACTTTCTTGTTTGACTTTATACATCTATTTGAATAAATAAATATTTAATACAAGTACAAAGATTACGAACTAAATCCAAAATTTAAATTATTTTTTGTTTGAAAATAAAATTAATAGGTAGTTTACTTACTCATAGAAATGTTGCATAATCCTATCCCCAATATGTAACTCAGTAACAAAAAGACACAAGTTACTATGAAACTAGTATAGAGATACGACATTTGGTTTAGCGTATTAGTCTATACAATAATCTGTTGCTTTAAATAATTATTTATCGTGTTCAGGATCAAACTTACGCAAACCAATGGTTCCCATCTTCTTTCCTGTGATCCTTGGAGTTGGATTTACACCCTTTTACTGCACAAGACGGCATTGTACGGGGGTTTTTGATTTTATTATTTTCTATCAGCTGACATCCTATGTCACGGAAAATCTCTGTTGCACTAAAGCTGTCAAATTCAACCGCGGCACACTCAATCATTCGCGGCACACTCGTCGTGGGGTCATTTTTGAGCTCGAGTCAGGCTTCTATTATATCCCTAGTTCGTTGGTCTATGTATTATGATGCATTTCAATTATTTACTAGAAGTAAGCCGCTCGATCAGAATAAAGGCTCAGGCATCCGAGAATTTTCCTAAGAATTTAAGAGTTAGTTCTCATTGAGAATGTTTCCATGAGAACTTATAAAAAATTGTTATGAAGAATATTGTATTTCACAACTGAGTAAACAAGGCATTAAATATACCTTAAAAGGCATGTATATACAACGGTTTTGGTATGATTAGATTGCTGGTAAAATTTACATTGCCGAGCACATTCTCTAGGTATAGAAGTTTCACAAATTATGTCACTTCTCCATGGTACATTGCTAGTCCTGGCAGTCCTGCCGAGTTTTCGACCGGAAAAAAAAATTCTCGGATCAGTGGTGTGGTAAAAAATGAAGGTAGATTTTATTTTTCAATATTGATATTGCATATATTATGAAGACTCGAAATGCTTGTTGCTAGGCTTCCTTAATCAAAAAATGTTTAATTTTGATTTTGAATCGTATGAATATCCTGCCGGGATGATGATTTTTGAATTAATGCTGAAAACATCACCCCATCTCCCAGCCAAGAGTTAAACGAGTCAGCAACCGTCACTCGTTACGAAACTCACTGTTTGCCTGACATCATTAGATCGCAATCAAATAGTTTGCGTAATCATTCCGAATCAAATCCACAACTTATTAATGGGTTCAGGAATGTGTTGATTATTCAAAAGGATTTGATGATTTCAGAATTTATTAAATTGATTACGTAACGAGTGACGTGTGGTGACGTGTGGTGTAATGGTTGCAGCTATACTCTGTTTGGTTAGGTATTTAAACAATCTTGCAGTATCTTTTTATTGATAAATGCATTTAAAAATCCAAACTAGGTACTTAATCAATCGAAACAATGTAAATCACTGTATTTCCTTGTTATATTATGTATTTTTTTTTACTAGCCTGTTTGAGTGTCCCACTGCTGGGCAAAGGCCTCTCCCCTGACTCTCCATGACTCCCGATTCCATGTCTCTTCCGGCCAGTTGTTCCGGAAGGTATCAAGGTCGTCCCGCCATCTCCACTTGGGCCTGTCTCGCCCGTGCCTCGTTTCCGGCATCCACTTGGTGGCTATGCTAGCCCACACCTATCCGGATGCATACGGTGGACGTGGCCGGCCCAATCCTTGAGCCTAACGGTTCTTCTGCCTACGTCAGCTATCCCCGTTCTGGAGCGCAGCGTGGTGTTTCGGATACGGTCGGCCCTTTTGACCCCTAGTATGCTGCGCTCCATGGCGCATTGGAAAACCTTCAGTTTCTTCTGAATCTCTGTGAGTGAGCAACTTTGAGCACTAGGTTAACAGGCAGAATACACATGTCGACGAGTTTACGCTTCAGTGACAGTGGAAGGGAACCCTTCATTAGCTCTCCCATGGACCAGTAGCTCTTCCAGGCATTTGTGATTCGGCGTTCGATTTCGATATTATGTATACTTGCTAAAATTTATTTTCTACTCATAGTTTACCTTTATTTTAAATACCTAACCAAACAGAGAACAGTGGAAGGGTCGGTGGTCAATGAAACCACAATTAAAATACAAAAAAATCTATAATGTCCGTTCCTAACAGCACTGAGCAAATTGGCCTCTGAACGGTCCTACAAGGCTTGCTTCTAATGCTTACCTACTGGATTTCCAGGATCAAATACCAAACAATCGAAGCAGCCGCAGACGGTGGAAACCGGCTACTATAATCACTGGCCACTGGTATACTCCATTTCAAATACCATGGCCCGATGCGGCCATGGTATTTGAAATGGAGTATACCTATCGGAGTTACTGGCTGTTCAAGCAATCTGCCGTGTCACGTGCCACAACCCGCCATCGAAGTGTCTTAGCCCCTAATTCTACCGGAACTACGAAAACCTGTTCATGATGGCCACGTTTTATCCATTTATCGCGCTACGCGTCACTTTCGTACTTGCATACCTACTTGTTAGAACGTGACGGCAACGTCGACAAACGATTAGACACGGTACCATCATAAGCCTACAGGCCAGTGCTTCCCTTTCTTACGCTCAATTTGCTCAGTGCTGTTAGGAACGGACATTAGTTTTTTTTGTATTTTTATCTACTTCCATATCATAATTGGGTATGTCAAGTTTTTTGAAGTGGTGTAAATTATATTTTATTTGGATGATAGGCTTCCTAAGGATCACGAAAAACCAGTTATTTTATTTTTATAACTATTAATTTATTATTAATATTATTTATAATATTTTTAATTTATGGCTCACAAGCTAAACGACTTTTGCGCTACTGAAAATTAAAAAAAAAACACATGATGGTTGTCAAATATGTCACTGTCAAAAATAACTACGTATATAATAACATTAAAAACGTGTTATTGAGTATAATTTTGATACATAGTCACTACACTCACATTGAAATGCTCTTCACAAACATATAGGGTCCGTTTCGGGCAATTTATATCCAACGCGTGACACCAAGTTGGTTGTAAACATTTTGGTACACATAGAAAAGCTGAGTCGGGGAAGTCGCGTCTGTATTTCTTACAGCTGGGTACGAAACACATGAGCATATCTCTGTAATACTCCGTCACGGTTTGGTTGCAGTCACTATTCATTGTATCTAGATGTACGTGAAGCAGTCCAATAGTCAAAACCAGGGTCGTCAGCAAGGCAAGAAAACGTAGTCCAAAAAGCAGAGCGTAGGTAGTGACAGGAAGATCCAAACGTTGTCCAAAATATCGTGCAGGGGTCATGGAGTAGTGCGGCAAGATCAAGAGTCCAAAATTCGTGCTGAGGTCGTTAAAAATATTCTATAAATCACTGAAACCACCAAATGCAATCGAACGAACAAAACCGTTGAAAGACGTAGTTATTTTTGACAGTGACATATTTGACAACCATCATGTGTTTTTTTTTAATTTTCAGTAGCGCAAAAGTCGTTTAGCTTGTGAGCCATAAATTAAAAATATTATAAATAATATTAATAATAAATTAATAGTTATAAAAATAAAATAACTGGTTTTTCGTGATCCTCATTAAGCCTATCATCCAAATAAAATATAATTTACACCACTTCAAAAAACTTGACATACCCAATTATCCTATTATATATTCAGACGCAGTAATGTAACGACCT
>JALPQI010008012.1:0-42263 GCA_025490895.1 Thaumatotibia leucotreta | reverse complement strand
GGTGATTATGAGTATTATTACCCTCCTAATGCGTCCATATCAGGGTGTCCCATATTTTAAGAGTTTTAGAAATTAGTAACGCATACCCCCTAAATCAGTTTCTTTTACCTCAAACCACACTGAAAAAAAAATCAGTTCATTTCTGTAACTGTCACCCGTGCCGACTTTCATGCCATTTTCCTATACAATGTATGAAATGACCAAAATTTTTTTTGTTTTTTTTTATGGCATTAACTTATACTACTAGCCTATAAACATTTTACCATAAAATTAACTTGATGAGAACAGAAAAACAATACATAAATTATTATCAACTTACTGTCTGACTAATTTTTTTTCATAGTAATTTGTATGGGAATTTCAGATGAAAGACGGCACGGGTTCCTGTTACAGGAATGAGCAGATTTTTTTTTCAGAGTGTTTTAGGGTTAAAAAAGCCGATTTGGGGGGTATTATGCGTTATTCCTTTCTAAAATAAAATATGAGACACCCTAGTCCATATGCATAAGTAATAGGAGAGGCCTACGTCCAGCAGTGGACTGAGATATGCTGATGACGTGATAATGTGTGTGTGGATGTATTCTTCTCGTTTTTACTAGGTAATTTCTACAGATTCGTAGAGCTTTTTAACCATTTAAAACACAATACGTGTCAATAAGCTCACAATGGCATTCCTGGCCGCTGAGCCGCGCCAGTAATTTTAAATTAATCCTCCTTTGACTGTAATTTGTCCAACTTTTTCACATCTGTCCGTGTGGAAAATCCCAATTGGTTATAAAAAGGTTTTTTTTGGGAATCCGATATTCGGTCGAGCTTCGGTTTAATTAAAGCGGTTTAGGAAATTAAAATAAAGTTCGATTTTATTTTGAGCTTGAAATATAGGTTAGATCCTTTAGAAAATATAAGGGCTTTTTTGAGAATGTAATGTAATAAATACACATGTTACAAAAGCTTAAATTTTAGAATACGCTTACATATTTTACGTAGACTATTAAATTTCTTGGTTATGTATTTGTCAATAATACAAATATTACATTCCTGTCTAATATTTTGAAACGGGCCTATCTATTGACATAATTTCGTACAAGTTTACATAGTTTTTTAAAGTACTGCGTATTTATTACTGATTTGGAAAACGTATTATAATAACATTTGCACCTTTATTTAGTTCATTGTTTTCAAATCTTTCACAGAAAATATTCATTCAAAGTTGAACACTTCTTCGAACAAATTAAATGAAGTACCTACCTAAGCAAATGTATTATTATTTTTAATTTTTTGAAAGAAAAAAAAATCAAAGCTTCCATAATGAACTGAAAAGAACTAAATACCTATGCAGTTAATATTTTCCGACATAATTTAATAAACACCATTCCCAACGAAAATTCAATGTAATTTTTCACCAACTTGTTACATTAATAACCCGAGCACCTTATCTCGACTCCACAAGTCCAGCATTTAAATTTAAATCTAGCACTACCTTCGCAGTAAGTTTTCAAGTAATTTACGAGGGAATATTAAGTATCACCTACCAGGGGAGCAGAACACGACCAGGGTGGAGTTTTGTGTGTTTTACTAATTGCCAAAAGATGGTAATCAGGTACTTTAGACATACATCCATCCTGGTCCTTCTTTGAAGATTCCGCATTTCTTGTTTCGCTCTGTCACGAGAGACAAGTGCAAAAACCATGACAAGGAATTAATTAAATTCTAAGGTAAATAATGAAGATTGTCGCTACTAATGAGTTTTAGGTAAAAGTCTGTTTGGTAAAATAATTACAGTTCAGGTAATTAAGAAGTTTGGGGTACGCGGATGGGCGATGTTAAATTGTGCTGAAAATATCTTTGGCTGTTTATAATTTTTATTGTTGGCGGTGAGGGGTGTAATCTAGAAGATTGGCTTGTTTATCTGCGTTCAATTAAAGAGGATAATAATAAAAATATGTAGGATAAACAAGAAATTAAATGTTGGTAAAAAAAATTCGCAGTCTACGTTATTTAAACATAAAACGTAAAATGTTTCTTAAATAAAGTAATTTAATTGTTAAATACATACGATAAAACTACGTTCTTATAACCACATTAAGCTCTTAACTACTTGAACATACTCGTAACATTATATTGATTTTTAAAAACAGCAAAGCTTTTATACTTCATTGTTTTTATGTGCACTTAACATTCATTCATGTTTATTATGTGGTCTATATCTACCTTGTCTCGAATCAATATTATAAGCATGTTCATAATTACCAACGGCCCAAACACCAGCCCATTTTTAATTAACTCCCTAATACTCGACTTACAGATATGACGTAAAAAACATGCATTCAAAAGCGTTATTACGCGGCAGACTGCTTTGTAGCGCATGCCATACATTCTTGTTACAAAATGACAGTATCGAGTGAACCAGATTTGCTTGAACTCGGGAATAGTAACATTTTGGTAACGAGGCCTTAGGGCTGTCAATATGTTATTACTTCTTTGACTTCAAAAATGTGGAAATGCATATATTTTTTACTTAATGAATACTTTTATTTTATTTCCAAAGTCTAATCATTTTTGAGATCCTCAGAGACTTCCTGTGATAAGCTGAAGAAGTTAGTCCTGATACTCCTGATACTAGAAACCTAAAACATTAACGAAAAGCCTTTTAGATTACAACATAATTGCATAAACTGACAGAGGCGTCCGTTTAAAAAAAGTCTAAGAATCTATTTTACTTCAAGGACAATATTTTGTTTGCGAAAACGGTATTATACAGTTTTTTCTATTTTACAGTTACCATAGAATATACAGTATATCTTACCATGTATAGTTGGTAAGATATACTGTCTATTCTTTGTGGAATATGATACATATCTGAATCTATGCGGTGACCTCAACTAAGTACTTAGTTATTTTTAGTATGTTTAGCAATTTCATTGTGTTTCTATGATTTGAGGAAATAAACTATGATTGAATACCAAGTCGAGAAACTATATGAATTACAGATTTTTAGCTATCGGCTACCTCTGAAATCCGACAAAAAATATAAATAAAAAATATACTATAGTGATAAATTAAAAAAATGGCTCATTATTGTGCCGTTCACTGGCTCGCCCAAGTTCGACGAGCCATCGGAATAGCCCCAGAGGACATGTTTGAATAAGTGTGTGATTGCGGGCGGTTTTCACCTTTTTGCGGTTGGCTCCGCTCGTGTAAACCGTCCACGTATCTTATGAGGCTGTTGGGATTTCAGAATAACGCTGCAGACACCGGAATAATTAACTCTTTGGGACTGTAGTATACCTGCTACGTATGTAAAGTCGACCGTCAAAGATATCGTTACAGTTTAGGTGCCAAAAATATATTTACACGACTTTATTGCCTTGACATTAAGGTCGTGTAAATATATTTATGGCACCAAAACCGATATCTTTGACGTCGACTACCTAGACATTTGTTTATAGACACATCTTTATTTGTAAAAAATGTTGGCCACTACAGAAAAAGACTGCTCTGCCAGCGCATACAAGTATATATGAATAATATATGATACATATTGGGTGTTACACTACTCTGGCGAGGTTGGTAAGGATTATCGTATTTTTTAAGCTTTAGCCCTGTCCATTATCTCAAAAATCTTTACTTATAAGCAAAGGAGTAAGCCACAAGAAAAGAACTTGTAAGTAGATGATCTTATTAGACGATTTTAAATTTCTTACTTGACATTTGATTTTTTTCTTTGATCAAAACTGAAAAAAATAATGTACATGGTACCATTTCGTTATATTTACCTGAGTCTATAATTATAACGAACGGGCTCTCCTGAAATTAAATCGCAATTTCGTCATCTCCGCTTTAAATAATAAGATGTTTTAGTGTAAGATATTCTAGTTCTAGTATCTAATACTTTGATGGGGTGTTAACAGGCACCAAATACTGGACGAATAATAAAGCCCAAATTATCACCATAAATCAGTGCGGTACCTATAATATATACTAGTAGATGTTTAACTTAACCTCTGGAGTTACTAGTGACAGATCCATCACAAGGCAATTGGACTAACTCTAATATAAAATAATTAAAGTAATATATATGACAGCGGCGTTCCAGGGGTTAATAAAGATGATGGTTCGATAATTGCAAATTTGCAAAAACGTTCAAAAAAAGCTATCACTCGCCAAAAGCTTCTAACAACATATCGATCCAAATTCACCTACAGACAGATGCGCTGTTGAAGCTGAAGTGGTTTCATTAAGTTCACCTTTGTCCAATCATACAAAGCGGACAATACCGTGGCCCGAGGGCCGATGTGGCGCGTGGCATGGTGGGTAAGTTGGCTGGGGTCATATGTTCAATGGTGAAAAAACAAGATTTGGATACTAGAGAAGTAGTGTAATCATCGGAACAGCCAATACTGGATCATCAGGAGTTTATTCCCGTTATTCTTCTTTGTTTTACTTATGTACTTATTTAAACTTTATTGCAAAATTTAACAAAAAAAGAACAAATGGTAGGTACTTTGAGGCATTCTCTACGAGTCTACCATTGGGCGTCCGTATTGAAAAAGAATTACGAAACACAAATCAACAATAAAACAGCGCCTTAATCAAATACACATCCACATATAAATATACCTACATATCGTCGGGGATAGCGCAATACCGCGTAACTAACAAATTCAATTAGGCTCAATTTGAGTGTCAATTGTTTGATATTTGAACTCTATCTGTTTTGGTAGTTACGTGGTATTGCATTATCCCCAACGATATACCTATATAATAGCTAATGTACCCAAGCATATTGTTTAGTAATTCGTCGTCATATCTGTGTGAAAATACTGCCGACGTGCTCGTTATCTACTTGAACTGTTATATTTTGATCTGAATTATTGTATCTGTCCGGTTGAGAATACGATGATAAAAATTTACTTAAATACTTACATTCAATATTTTGCCTTAAAAGTAAAGATACTACAAAATATTATTCGATACGTAAAAGAAAGAATAAGCGAAATAGTTCAATGAAATATAAAAACAAAACGATTTAGTTTCAACCGAATAATGAAATTAGTTTTCTAGTTTAGATTCAATCCTGCGACCATTATATAACATGGACGTCTAACGCCAGCTCAAAAATGCCCCCAAAACCAATTGTTAAATTGTGCCATTTGTGCCAAGATGGGCAGGACATAGCGCTTTTCGTGACACCGCGCATATTTCGGCGCAACATCTTTGA
The DNA here is from genome assembly GCA_025490895.1 of Thaumatotibia leucotreta. Classification (NCBI taxonomy): domain Eukaryota; kingdom Metazoa; phylum Arthropoda; class Insecta; order Lepidoptera; family Tortricidae; genus Thaumatotibia; species Thaumatotibia leucotreta. The sequence goes on along the minus strand of JALPQI010008012.1, from coordinate 37,042 downwards.
CAAATCTTTATTTAATATCGCCAATCAAAACTTTGATGGACCAATCAGAACAATTTTTAAATGGCGGCTTTAGTTTTTATAGGTTGACATTCAAATTCATTGCCGTGATGCATTGAACAGGGAGTGATAATTGTCAACTAAAATTCAGGACCGTTTTTGAAAGGCAATTTAGTATGGCGTGCGGCTTCCATGATTTATTTGTTCGTAGATCCAATCAAACTATTTATTGAATTGTGTTCCTATTTTACCAAATAATCTAAATATTACAGAAAACAGGTAATAATACTAAATCGACCCGTATAGCTATAACTTTCTAAACATGCAGGGATGTGAACAATAACATGTCATACCCCCATATGCCACATCCACCCCTGCGAGCACCAGTTTTTCACCTTTTTATCTCAACAATGGCACTCGATATGATTGCCTCGGGCTCGAACGTTTAGCCCTAATACAAGGGTTGATTGAGCTTTTTGAACTGCCGTATGGATTGGCGCGATCTATATGAATCATTATTGCTTAGCCACGATCGCAATACGTATAGCCAGATTTAACTTATCCCGAAGTGGAAAGGAGGAGGTAAATAGGTAGTCATAAAGTGAAGGTATGGGCAAATTACTATAGGAGCAAAATACTAATGCAATAAATGCTCCAGTATCGAAGGTATTTATTTTGTTTCAAGAAAAACAAAACTGGAGATAGCTTTTATATTTGTGCTGAAATTGCGTAAATAATAATTATGTTGTTTGACTGTATTATTATGAATGACGTTTTAACAAGCAAGCAAGATTTTCTTTGGAGAATATTTGGTTTTCTTAAATGATAAAGTCATTGACACCAGTTTGCTCGATATAAAGATAGTATCAAAAACTATAGTTCGTCGTATTAAAGGCAGAACCAACAATTTCCCTTTAATTGATTTTGCTAATTAGTGTTTTATGCCAAGGACTTAAAAAACTATTTGTTAAAACATGTTTTATCGAAATAATTGGTTCTGCCGCTGAACCTGCGAGTTGAACATTTTCATCGTGAATTTCCGCGGTAACTAGAAAAAAGTGATCAGTATTATTTTTATGTAGGTACTGACATGATAGATTATCGGATTAATGTCATACCTACATACAACCGTATTTGTTCAGGAGTCCCCTGAACTTTGCAATACCCCAAAAGGCACCTGCTCAAAATAACATCAGTAGGTGTTTGCCGAGGTACGGACAGACAGCCGACAAACTGGATTACACGCCTCCATCACTGTCCAACTGATTGATGGGCTACTGGTCAAATGAGTTTATTCACACCACTAAAATACCAGCATTTCAACCTTACGACTTGGTGATAAGGGTTTTTGTACCTGCATAAAATATCTTTGACATTGTCCTCACTTTTCTAATCTGTCATTATACTGCTTTCATTACACTTTAAGGAACATTCGGCTTTAGGCGAATGCCTTTCGGTTTAGTTTTGGGGAGTGAAAGGGACTTTGATGTTTTGCACCTATCGATGATCTGTCTTTGCGAATAGAGGCGATTTGTTCGATGGATTTTAATGGAAGATTAAAGTACATTGTTTTGTCACCAGGTTAGCTGTGACTGGCTTCATGAAAAGGGCGACATTAATAACGATAAAGAAAATTTGAGAATGAAAGACTAATTGTACGAAACATTTATGTAGGTATTAATTTCTAGTTATTCAGAATGGTGCCTGTATCCAATTACTATTGACCTGATAACAATTTCAATCTGTGAGAAACCGCAAACAGAAGTATCAAGTTAATAAATATTATTTTGTAGAACAACTCGAATTATTTTATTAAATATTTTTTAAGTGCTATTTTTTAAGTAGTAACACTACTATGTACAATTGTACAGTATGTACATATGTTTTAATATTAGATGTCTTATAATACGAGTATCAAAGAAAAAATGCCGAATTTTACCAACGCCTCCCACGTTTATCTTGCGGTTTTTTTTCGTTACTATATGACATCTTATATTTTAATTTAATAAAAATTATTTCCATAATACATATTTCATTCATCATATTCATTTCAAACAAGACTAGTAAAAGGTTTTGATGAACAATCATCATCATCATCATCAGCCAATTGACGTCCACTGCTGGACATAGAGTTCCACAAAGATCGGTCGTGAGCTGTCCGCAACTTTTACCAGGTCGACGCTCCATCTTGTGGGGGGCCTTCCCACGCTGCGTGATGAACAATAAGAAAACAAAATTAAAACATTCATTTATATTTAAAAAAAAAATTGTACGTGTTTATGATAATAATTGTGAACGACTAGATGAAAATAATATTATCTGAGCGATTCTTACGAATAAATAAATAATTACTTGAAAACGACATCAACTGCAAAATATACACAGCTAAACACAAAACCACTCTGCAGGGCAATAAAATGAAATGACATCAGCTAATTTCTCCAAACCTCATTACCTCACCTCCGTTCCCTGCCGTGACGTCTAGACGCAGCTAAATAAGCTTTTTATATCGCGATCACTCCAATAACTGCGTTAAAATGGTAATGCAACGTCTGTAGGGGCATTAGACAATTACACACCAACGCAAACTTAAATTTCAACCCAACAAAACCGAAAACACACGAGATCTGATTCTATTTACAAAGCATTAAAGGTTATGAAGATTTGACGGGCGGTAAAGTTAAATTGGTAATTCCTGTCGTTGTAAAAACGATACTTTTGCCGAAAAACGATTTAGTCGCCGATAAAATCAGAATAAGGGTGTGTTTCATAAATATTGTATTGGTCGTGTATGAAGTTGTATGGGGACGTTGATTGCCTGAGGTTTGTCGTATCGACTAGTGTTGATAAAATCTATTGTTTTGTTATTAATGAATGCGATAATACGGGTACTATTTCTGGAAACTCTTCATAGTCCGAAATATAAAATTATTCCTTTGGCTGCCTTGTAGATAATGCCGTAAGGTGTATCTTTTTAAACTTGGTTTGTAGTCAATAATTATTTCGGGTGACACCTTTTTTTGCTTTTGGAGCAAGTATTTATGAAAATATTAACATTGTTAAAAAATAGCCCAACAGTCTATCACATTAGGGTTGAAATGAGAAAAGAAATACCCAATTTACATGTAGTGGGTACTCTAATACAACACTTTATTCCACTTTTTTCTTACTTCACCACTTTGTCGGCGTGATTAGTTTATACAGTGTGTAAATCTAATACGGGCGAACAATTAAACCAGGCATGGGATTCATTAGTGTGATCATGGATTACAAGGCTTTTTCAAAATTACTCTTAATTATGACCCCACAGAATTTTTTTAAGATTATCGGAGCAGCAATGTAGGTACGAACATTTGTTATTGTTGATATGGCAGTTATGTCATCTGCTTTTGAAATTAGCTGTCAACGAGTGTTTAACTCGCGTATGTTGCTCTACATTGCGCGCCGAATTATTTTGTATGGAAAATTTTGTTGCTCTTATTTTAAGTAAAATTTATTTGAATGTACTTATTATGTCGTAAACTAATACCCATTAAGAGCTTCGCCCGTATTAGGCTTACACCGTGTATAATATTATTGGTACCTTTCAACTTTCTAGTGCTAACGGTCACTGAGATTATCCGCGAACGGACAGATGGACAAACAGACGTGGCGAAACTACATAAGAGTTGTATAAGAGGTCTTAGTTGACTACGCAACCCTAAAAAGATGCATTGTTCGGTACTTACTCGTAAACTAACCTTATAAATTATGATGATTGTTGTATATTTTTTGAAAATGCTATAAAACTGAAAAAATTCAAGTTGATGACCTGGTGAAGGTCGCAGGAGTCCGCTGGATGCGGGTGGCGCAGGACCGGTCATTGTGGCAATCTTTGGGGGAGGCCTATGTCTAGCAATGGACGTCTTTCGGCTGATATAATGATGATGATGATGAAGTAAAGCCGGGTAACAAGGTAAGCATCAGTTTAGCAGTTATTAATTAAACAGCGTTCCGGGCGGTCGCATGCGAGACTCGAACCCACGACACCTGATTAGTCATTCGCGAAGACAATGGTTCTAATTGTGTACCGATCTCAGATCACTTGCTTTATAGATAAATCTGTGAGAACATGGAATCACGTATTGCGGTATCATATCGTTGGTATCGTGTTTACAACTTTATACAGGGTGGCTAGTAAGTAGACCGACAAACTTGCAAGGTGTATTCCTGAACTCATTTTGAGGCTATAATGTCATATGAACTTTTCTTGATTCGGCTTAGTTTAAGAGATAATGACATGTTATTCAAAAAACGAAAAAGTCACTGAAAAATGCCTGCACGATTAAAATTATTACACTAGTAGTTTTCATCTCGACATACACACTGATTAAAGTTAGAGAAAATGAGAAAAAAGTTTCAGAAAATTGTTCAACTAAAAAAATATTTCAAGAACCCTGAAAAAAAAAAATTCCTTCCCTACAATTTATTACTGGTCATGTAAAAAAAATCAAAATATCACAAAAAAGAATTAATATTACATTGTGCATCAAGGGAGGTAAGTACGGAATTACTAACGAGAGTGTTAGAAGCCCGACGCCGTTAGGCGAAGGGCTTTTATGACTAAAGTTAGTATTCCGCTTACCGACCGTGATGCATATATTATTATAATGTTTTTCATCACACTTGCCGACAAAAAAACAAGTTTTAAGAAATAACATTCTTAAATGACGTACTGACATTTCTATTACTCCCTAGGGAATTTCACTTTTCTTTAACTCCCGCTGTCATCAAAAATGCATTGGTAAAGTCTGCCGGTATACTCATTCCCACCCTGTATAATAGGCAATCATATGCAGTATGTGGCCTACAATAGGTAGATGCGAAAAATTAATTTCTTAACGAATCTTCTCGGGTCAGTGGTGTAGGTGTAGGCATAGAGAACCGGAAGTAGTTTTAATTGTATGTATAACTTGGACCATTCAAAAGACTTTGACTTTGACTCTGAAATTAAGCAGTGCATTATTAAGCTAAGTAATAATTAAAAAAGAGTTTCTTTATATTGATTTTTTTTTTCGCTGCTGTGATTTCATTTTGCTTAACTGAAAATAATTAAATAAATTATTGCTTTTAAAATATCAAAAACGTAGATAATGTTAATAAAGAAACCTAAAACATTCGTGGTAAATAAAATAAATACTAAGACTGAGTATCTCGTATTCCATCAAGGTGTATTGCGACTTACAAGCTACAATATCACGAGATGTCAAGATCTAGTACTGCCTATGGTATGACTATGATCCATAACTTTGAACAATGATTAAATAAATTAATATATGTATTATAAATATCATGACATGTGCCAGTCTCCCTGTCCTGGTGACCCTGGTTAGTACCAACAAAGCTACGGTGGCTGAGATGTTAAATGAAACTGAGTCTATTGTCGGCAATCTGTGGTACCGATTCTAAGGGTGCAGTTCACAAGAATTTTAAAATCTTATTTTTATTTGGCTTAAAGAAGGATAATGTAGCTTAGGTTACCTACCATAAGGGCACTTAGACTTTTCATTCATAAAAAGTACAAGCAGATTCCGTCCACTGGTGAGTCCCACTTTGGCGTTTTCACTAAACACTTTTATTGAAAAAAATACTAAAAATATTGTGCGTAATGTACTTAACAACTAAAATTAAGAAAAGCCAATACGTATTTTTTAAACAACTCAAATTGCTTTATTAAATGTTTTTGAGTTGTTTTGAAGTAGTATCACTATTATATATATAAATTATACATATTATATTGATGTCATATACCAAATAAGAAATAGTTTTCCAACGCCGGAGACCCACCTCCCACGCCAAGATTCCCACCTGCGGCGTTGGTAAACTCGGTATGTTTCTTTGGTATAATATCTTAAATGTATAAGCCAAATACGTTTATTATATTCCTGTATAATTATTTGATAATCGAATGGACGCATTTTTCCCTGTGTATGATACCCTGTACGTGTACATGACCCTTGACTATTTATATTTATTATCAAAACTATAATATATGTTCATTATGTTTACTAATTAATTCAATCGAATATCAGCTTAACAATACACCAAGTTTATTAGTGATTAAGTATCACTATGATTGACACATACGATATGATTGTAATGTAACAGTCTACTTTTAACTAGTGCCTAGTTGAGTGCTATCGTTAAAATAATGTAAAAAAAATCCAAAAGTTGGTAAATTAAATAAAGTATCGTTTTTACAAACTGAACTCAAATATACTATGAATAATAGTGAAGAAAATGAAATAGGATTTAACCACACAGACATAATACTCGTACTCGAAGACTTTAATACAACTGTAAATGGATCCTTGAATGATGAAGAAAGCTTCGAAGAGCTGAGAGATATAATCATGGTGATTATAATGCTAATTTTTTGGGCTGCAGCTGCAATTTCTTCGCTCCTAGGATTAATTTTTGGGATCGTTACATGGAAATTCATCATCAAATGGCGGCAATTTAGGAACTACGTGTATGTCAACGTGAGTTTTGCTTCATTCGTCTGTACCGTCTGTTGTTTGATTGGATTTATATTTGATCTCGACTTTATTGATTATATTGTGATTTGTACGAGTATGACTATTGTATATTGGCTGCTTGTAGCTTGTTTTACCTTTTATATTGACATTGTCAAAATATTTACGCCCTATTGTAATCATTTGTATTTGAAATCTAGCATATTTGCGTGGCTATTGCCAGTAATTGTAGAAATATTAGATGATATTTGTGTATATGATTTAAGTCTATACACTTTGTGCGTTATCAATTTTATAAACATTGTGTTATATTTAAGAGTGCTGTTTAGTTTGATATGTGGTGAAAATACTACAAGCAATTACAGTCTAAGCAATTGTAAAAAGATTCGAGTCGCGACGTTTATAGTGTTTATAGATGGATGTGCAACTATGTTAATAATACAACTAGCTGGCATGACAATGAATGAAGATCTCGCAGGTCTTATCATATTATCGATGTTTTTTCTTCAGATAATAATAGTAAATGTTTTGTTTTTAATGATGAAATCACACAAACTGCTTTGGAAGGAGTATTTGAGACTCAAACGCTTAAGAAATGACCTTCGATTATAAAACTACAAATTAAATTATAGTAAGATTACCGTCATATGTGTGAATTTAGCTCAGACCGTAATAGTAATTGGATGATTATAAATAAAAGCTGGTGACTGGCAAAAAATATCAAAATCAATTGTTTTCACAAAGTTCACAAAGAAGTTGACACTGTATTATTTAATAACCAGACATCGGAACTCTGGTAGCAGTTTTGAGGTGTCATAGGGACTTTTCGTTTATCGACTACCGATTATACATATGTTATGTTTATCGATATTATGCAGAATACAATGTAAAATAGAAGTAAACAATAGGCGGTTTTATCGCTAATGAGCGATCTCTTTTAGATATCCTTTGCATACCAACTTTTAGGAAATTATAAATAGAAATTCAAATAATAACATTTTATTCACCCTTATTAATATTTGAGGATTTCTTATGGCTATCAAACATTTTTCGGAAGAAATTGCTTTGAGTTTGCTTCAGAGGAAACTAAAATGAAAATTGAAAAGTTTTAAATAGAAACCCTGATTATACCGCGACACGGGAATATTCTGAGACATTGGAAGCAGTATGTAAGGACGATGAAAATATAATAAACTACTGTAAATATGCACCTGTCACCTCCGCCGACGTAGAGCGTTCTTTTCCCACGTACAAAATGGATATTTGACTTACCATTTTTTTTCTGGAGCGTACGTCGGCATCACCCTTGACTATTTATAATTTTTATCAAGCCTAACTATAATTATGCTCATTAGGTTAACTAATTGATTCAATCAAATAGCGGTTTATCAATACACCAAGTTTAATGGTGATATTTACATACGATGTGATTGTAACAGTCTACTTTTAACTATTGCCTAGTTGAGTGCTATCGTTAAAATAATATAAAAAATCCAATAGGAAATAAATTAAATAAAGTGAATTTTTTTGAAACAGCACTCAAATCTACTATGAATAACAGTGAAAAAAATGAAATAGAATTTAACAACACAGACAAAATACTCGAAGACTTTAATATAACAGTAAATGGATCCTTGAATGATGAAAAAAATATCGAAGAGCTGAGATATACAATCATGGCGATAATAGCGCTAAGTTTTTGGGTTGCAGCCGCAATTTCTTCTGTCCTAGGATTAATTTTTGGGATCGTTACATGGAAATTCATCATCAAATGGCGACAATTCAGGAACTATGTATTTGTCAACGTGAGCTTAGCTTCAGCCATCTTTACCGTCGGTTGTTTGATTGGACCTATATTTGATCTCTCTTTTATTATTTATATTTTAATTTGTAGTAGTAGGTCAATTGTTTATTGGCTGCTTGTAGCTTGCATTACCTTTTATTTTGACATCGTTCAAATATTTACGCCCTATTGTAATCATTTGTATTTGATAGCTAACATATTTGCGTGGCTATTGCCAGTAATTGTCAAAATATTAGATGATATTTGTGTATATGATTTAAGTGTATACTCTTTGTGCGTTATCAATTTTATAAACATTGGGTTATATTTAAGAGTGCTGTTTAGTTTGATATGTGGTGAAAATATTACAAAAAATCACAGTCTAAGCATTTGGAAAAAGATTCGAGTCGCGACGTTTATACTGTTTATGAATGGGTGTGCAACTATGTTAATAATACAATTAGCTGGCATGACAATAAATGAATGTCTAGATTGTGCTCTTATCATAGTATCAATGTTTTTTCTTCAGATAATAATAGTAAATGTTTTGTTTTTAATGATGAAATCGCACAGACTGCTTTGGAAAGAGTATTTCAGACTCAAACGCTTAAGAAATGACATTGGATTATAAATCTACAAATTAATTTATCGAGTAACTGGATGTAAATAAAATCTGATGATTTTGTAACAAAATTATCCAAAGTGTGTGTTCACAAAGTTTGCAAAGTACTTGATATTGTAGTAATAGATGAAGTTAGTTAAAATGTTAATAATGTTAAAACTACATAACTACATTAACTACTGTCATTTTAGAATTGTTACTAACGTGAGACTCAAACATATTTAAGTATTTAGCAAACGGGTTACTAACGTAATTTAAGTCACACACGTCGGGCTTTGGTCGCGGGTACTCCATGACGAGGATCTTCTAAATGGATTGTAACAAGTCGAGCAATGATCGAGCTTAGACTCTGCGAGCCAACCCGCTTGTTTCATACAATTTATGACCACACTGTCAGAGGTATGACAGAAGGAATTATTAAATACCCGTGTAATTTATGAAATTGGCGTTTTTGGTCACACACTTTAGTTGGACCCGAATTTTACTGTCCAATTAGTAACTTAATTTTTTTTTGTACAGATGGTGCCTTTTTTAGTCTCTAGTGCGAGAAGTGTGTCATTTTACGTCAGGTTCATAACTTCGGAGGGCCACCTGCACTAAAAAACGTCGTACGAGACACGTGCACAAACGAATGCATTCATGTTTTTCGCACTTATGTCGTAATGTACTATTTTGTTTTTAACACTGAACTATGTAGCAAAGGCTTTTTTTTCAGGCAAATAATTGTTTATGTTTGTCTTAAGTAGTTGCTAGTTCATATGTTTCAAATATGTATTTTATGATAGAACCTAGTTTTATGAAATAGACATACAATATTGGCAAAATTTGGTTGAGTTTGATTTTGACATCAAAAAATACACAAAATTCATTGTGTTAATAGATTTTCCTCAAAATTCTCCACACTAACCGCCAATTTTCATAGATACCCTAAATTAAATAGACGTTAGGTTTCTGTATGAATTCGCGTCTCTTTTCCCCGAAGTCAGTTGCGCCCGCGCTGCTATTTGTCTCCTTAATTAGCACCAACATCGCTATTACTCGCCGAGACTTGTTGATTCATGATGGCTGTCTATAGTGGCCTTTAAATGGCGAATTTCAGCACGTCTAATCGACTTTTCTTATTAAGTTTTGTTAAGTGTTCTTTTCGAGAGATTTTTAGTTTTCTATCCGGTGCATCACACAAAATATTAAATAAAAATGATAATAAAAGATGTTTATGAGTTATTTTAATGGAAAATACTGACTGTTTAGACACTATAAATCTAAAAATGTTCATGATTGCATGAGATATTTCCTTTTTTTTTTAATGAAAAATTTATATCCAAATTTTGAAGTAAAATCGTAAATTTCGCTGATGGCGCTTTGAGTAATAGATGCTTTATTGTTTTATAGAAATCAGCAACTATAATAATAGGGCAAGCACTGCTTTGACCTTAGTTGACCTAATCCTAACTATACCGTGTGTAAATCTAGTACGGGCGATAAATTAAACGAGACATGGGATTCATAAGTGTAATCATGGATTACGGTTTTTTTTAAGTCACACTTAATTATGAGCCCACATATTTATTTTAAGATTTTCGGAGCGGCAATGTAGGTACGAAAATGTGTTAATATTGATATGGCAGTAAACTTATGTCATCTGCTTATGAAATTAGCTGTCAATGAGCGTTTAACTTGAGTGTGTTGCTCTTGCACACGGCACATTGCGTGCCGAATTATTTTGTACGGATTATTTTGTTGCTCTAATTTTAAGTAAAAGGTATGTACATGTACTTATTATGTCCTAAGCTAATCCCGGTTAAGAGCTTCGCCCTTATTCGACTTACACCCTGTATATGTGATTAAACCCAGATACCTATAGGTCACTCGTAGCGGCTGCAGTGATTAGGCCTCGTTAATCAAGCAACACGTGTGGATGATTCTAATTACGTAATAATACTTACCTTGTCTAAGCATGTTCTATCATTAAGTTTAATGATGTGCTGTGTTTAATAACTTCAATGTTTGAGCGCCCATTGAAATCCTTTTTATTGAATAATCCTTTTTATTGTAGTATCAAATATATGGAAAATATATCATAATAAGTTTCATAATTTTTAATGTTTTTTAATGAATATTATTTTTTAATTTATTTATTGTAATTTTCATAGTTTAATGTCATTTACCATATTAATATTGACGATTATAATATAAATTCGTATAAGTTAATTTATAACTGAATTTAATATTATGAAATAAATAAATCTAATCTAATCATCATCATCATAGTTTCAGCTTGATAACGTCTATAGCTGGACAAATGCCTTCCCAAGAATCTCTATAACAGAATTGAATTTAAGCTATCATGTGACATAACAACTATAAATATAATTAAACGGTTAAACTCACATTTATTAAGTCACTACGCGCGACATGTTCCGGAGGGCCTAGGTCTCCATTATCAAGCACTAAGTCCGCGTTCACGTCTCGCGACTCGTATTATAGTATAGATTATAGTAATGTTTATTTTTAATGCATGTTAGTTGTAAGATATACCATGATTGTTTGAAAAATAAGTCCCGCCAAGTTTCTTACCGGTTCTTCTCGGGTCAGCGGTGTAGTGTTAGAAACGGAAGTAGTTTTAATACTTAGATGATTCAAAAGAATTTGTTGCTATTCCAATTTGAATAACCCTTAACTTGGCAGTGTATCTTTAAAGATACATACTTTTTGACCCACTTTTTGTATTTTTTTAAAAGACAGATTTTTTTGCTCTACACAGTGGCGAGGAGGCTAGAACGCACGATTTTTTAAAATTTTGCCAAGTTTAGGGAGAATTATTTGACTTTGACTTAGAGTTCGGTTTGTTTCTGACTTTTTTTCATTATGTGTAAAGTTGCTTAGAAACGTTGTCACAACTTTTGGTTAGGTTAATTAATAAATATCATGAGACCCTCGCAGTTCAGTTAGTAGTACCTAGGGTATGCAGAATTGCAGAACCGGGATTTTCGGTACTAGCCGAAAGTGATACAGGTATTTCCCGGTATCTTTGGTACTGCTTCAAAATGTCGGTTGTGACTTGGCCTGCAAAGCTGAAAGTTCTCTGTAGGTTTGAATCCCGGCGAGGCCATCCAGATGTTTTATTACAAAAATATTTGTTTAATCTAATTCATACATTAGATCGTCATCACTTAGTATGAGTCAGTATACATCACATCAACAGCCTGTGATAGTCCACTGCTGGACGTAGGCCTGTCCTAATAACTATGCGTATAAACGGATTAGGGGGTAAATGCCCATAATCGCCACGCTGGGCAAGCGGATTGGCAATCGCAACGCTGCTGCCCATCATCAATCTCTTATCAAATAATGGTCAGTGACACTTCAATGCCTTAGTAGACTCTTACAACACCCGCAGGAGGAGTTGGGGTGGTGACGAATGTATTCTTACTGCCGTCACCACACGGTTAAGTATACATCGCACAACCAAAACTACAAACTATACGTAGGTACTACAAAAACATCTACAATGAAACCGCACAATTCAAAACCGTTAATTGCAATGAAATAAATCGTTCCATTTTCACGGTCGAGTCTAGATCAAAGAGTTCGTACAACCCTCCACGCAGCCTCACCTGTGGATTCCTCAGGCTATTGTCACCTTTATGGGGTACTAGATACGGGTGGTAATAGCGTGCATCGGTGGGATTAAAGGTGAGTGTAGTGATGGTATGTATTAAGGGGAGAGACCCTCTGGACTGTCCACCCTTGTTTTTGAGGTATGATGTGTTCGAGGTAAATAAGTGCGTCGTTTTTAGATTCTCAGCTTTCGTACAGTTGATAGTGATTCTGCTTGCAAAACAGCTTAGAGTCCTGGTAAGGGCCTTTATGTATTTATAACCAGTGGTCGGATATCCCGGTGCAACAAGGGGTGAATGACCTCAAACATTATACTAATATGGATATACCACGGGATTCCACAAAATAAAGTTTAGTTATATTTTGTATCGCAAAATAAGTGCATGTACATACAAACGTTTATTATTATGCGATTTCGACAATTATTTTAAAAGATAGGTTATACATTTTGTTTAATATTGACCTTAGTACCAAATAGCCTTTTGGTATGAATATTCTTAAATAAAAGAGTTTAGCTTTAAAAATAGAAGTTTTTACTAAGGCACAATAGGTTCCACTTCTTTAAGGCACAATTGCGAACGTAAAAAAAAACAGAAATATCATATAATACACGATTATTTTAATCCGTGATAAGGATTAAAACAATATCCATTCCCAGCCTAAATTAAACATTTTATAGGTGAGGACTCACGCAGATACCTCAAAATTTTATTAATTCAAAGTTAAAGAAAAATTGTATCCAATAACCACTGAATGGTACATGGTCTTCCTGAGGTCATCAATTACTAAGTTAGAAAAAATATACCTGGTTACGGATTAAACATCCTCGTGTATGTAACATAAAATCAAACATTTTTAAGCATGAAGACTTGACACACCTATGCAGACACATTAGAGTAAATATATGTAGGTATTTTATGAAAGAACTATGGCTTAATGAATAGAAATATAGTTTTTTTCACCTATCGGAATTAAAAGAGCTCGTGATCCTGAGTCGAACACGCCCAAACTTGTCTGAATTAAAAAAAGTGTTTTGAACAACGGTTTGTGAAAACGCCCAAAGATTTCATTTATGTTCGCAATTTGAGCTGCCTTTTTAAGTATACCTATCAGATCTATATTTTTTTTTCAAACTAAACCCGGGAATTTAGGTCATATCCATATTAACTTTTCTACTTGGTATCCCCTGGTGTTGCACCGGGATATCCGACCACTGTTTATAACAATAATATTTATAACATCGTCGTACTAACTTTATAATATGTATTTAAAATTTTATATAGGCATTAATATATCGTCACTTAGTATCTACATACAACACTAGCCTTGACCGAGGTTGCTGTGGACCTAGGTCCATTTGTGTAAGAATATCTGTCATATTTTTTTCGATTTTCCGTTTTTGATTTTTAAAGTAAATACCTCTCTCTCTGATGTCAATTTCCTCTTTTTTTACTTAAATAACATTTTGGAGATAGTTATCGTATCCTGCATTAATGAAATAGTTTTAAAGGTCTAAACCTTTTAAAAGGTCTTTAGGTGGTTAAAACATTAACACTAGTTTTTGTTTTCTTTAGAATTAGAAAAATAACAGTCGAATTCCCATAAGGTGTAGTCGGATTGTGGAATTTCGAAAGTCACGTAAAAATCAACATTATATGCATCGTATATTATCATTATTCCCCTTTCGAAAGTATGCCAGTATTTTTATTTATTTATTTAAACTTTATTGCACAATTAATGAAAAAACTGGCCAAGTGCGAGTTGAACTCGCGCGCGAAGGGTTCCGTACCATTATCAATTTATTATTTAAAAAATACAGTTAAATCAACCTACCTCAAAAACTAAAAGAGATAATTTAATCAAACCAAAAATCGTTGATAGAGTTTATTCATGTGCATAACATATATTTTTTTTAGAATTTTATATCGCGTAGTTTAAAAAATAGAGGGGGGGACACATTTTTCAGACTTTGAGAGCTGATATCTCGAAAACGATTTGCTTAAATTTAAATAAGATTTATAAACCTTAATATCATTTTCAAAGACCTTTCTATTAATACCCCACACGCTTATATACAACTAAAAAAAAAATTATATCCCTCAGTTACATGTATGGAGGGCCCCCACCCCAATGGTTTTTTTTACAATTTAGTATCATAATCCTGTAGCGGTTTATACAACACATATCCTTACCAAATTTCGTTACTGTAGCATTTATAGTTTCCGAGTAAATCAGCTGTGACAGACGGACAGACGGACAGACGGACATGACGAATCTATAAGGGTTCCGTTTTTGCCATTTTGGCTACGGAACCCTAAAAAAGTACAAATGGCGGACTTAATGCCTTATGACATTCTCTACCAGTCAACCATTGGGTCAAACAGAAAATTTTGTCATTCGGAATTAACCGACTGTACCTTACATTTTTTATTTATTTCAGCAGCTCCATTAAGGCCATATTCTTTGACATCTCAACGCTAGTTTTAAGAGTCATCCAGCCTCCGCTAATACCCGTGACAGGCGCCGTCAATGATGACGTGATACTGTAATACTCATAGTGAAAATATTTACAGTACTACAACTATGTGACTAGTGTGAATCGAAACGACATAGTGTAACATAATAATAATATAAGTGATTAATTTATAATCTGGCAAGCTCTAGCAAGCCATGTGTAAAGTAGACGGTAAATTTAGAAAATACACGAATGCAAGACTATCCCATTAATATTTAATACGAAACTCGTTATAGATCCGCGGTCCTATAATGCGTATCAGGCGTACAATTTCATAAAAAATGATGCAAACATGCTGATTTTCAAAATTGTTGATGGACTGTCCACGAAGAAAGTATATAATTATATATGATGATCAGGGGTCGAACTAATCATGCAGATGACGCAAAAATAACGTACCTAATTTTGCATTATAGGATAATGCTTTTATTTAAGCTTCCGTGCTGCATATTTCACAAAGTAATATAATAATCGCGAGTAAATCCATTACATTTATACAGGATGAAAGATGTATTGATTGTATTTTGTAGTTACACCCAGGGTATACTTGCTGCTATCATAAAATTTGTGAGGCCTATATTAAAGGGTGTATCATTTATTATAAATACGACTTTACATGGCCATAATTTTTTATATTACATGTTTATATAAAAACATACATGTGTCTAATTACTGCTTTAATAAGGTACACATTTCATCCTAGAAACTCGACGTAAACCATCTGGATTAGACACAACTAACCCAATCCAAAATCCTGGGGATCCCTTTCTTTCCCATATATTTGTTAATCCGAATTTCGTTAGTCGGAAATTGATATCCATATAATTTACTGATATAAGCATCAATGGTCATAATATTTGTTAAGTATAACGATTAATAGATCTAACATTACTAACCTATAACATTACATACTCTAATTACAAAAGGTATAAAATTGCTGACTATAACATTCAAAGGTCTATCTATCATTTTTTAGAAATATTTTAAGTCATACATTTAAACCTACTACTTAATGGTTCTTACTCATATTGTTTTAATAACTAACCGAATTTCATCCAAAAAATTGAATATTAAATACGAAATTTATAACTTTCCTTAATTTAAATTAAGAAATGTATGGACTATGATGCAACTTAGGAAACTTCCTTACCTACTCGACTCTAAGGCAGGTCAGTGTAGGTACGACGACGAGCGAAGCGAGGAGGAGTGTTAGGTTTAACTGTGACCTTACAGTGCGCGAGCCGAGCGAGCGAAGCGAGCGTGCCGCGGCAGCGGCCGGCGAAGCGCCAGGACCGACTTTTAAAATAATACTCTTACTATTTACTTACTAACTAAGTTTATTACTAAATTTATTAAGTGGTGGTGGACAACAAATAATTACAACTTGCGAATACGTATAGACGTTGTAACAGTTATAATAAGGAAGGTTATTGCTTTTAACATTCTGGAAATGATGCTGTATGGATTTTAAAAGTTATGGGCATCGACTTTTATGACTAACAATAATTATGACCAACATAAAACTGACCACCGATTTATAATATTAATTTTTATGACTTATGACAATATGACTAAAAAAAATTCGGGCCTACAACGTTATTCGCTTCAAAAATCGAACTTCAAACTTTATGGGAACCAAAAGAGACCCAAAATCCTGATCTCCTGAGTAATAAAAAAATATTTCGGACAAGTATTTATTACAAGAAAATTTAAGTTTTGCGAAAAAGACGACATCACACACAAAAAAATCGTACTTTGAAAGACACGCTTTCATGTGCTTCGTAATGTCAAACATTTAGATATTGCCATAGCTCTTATATTGCCCAAAAAAATGACCTGAATTTGTGTAAGGATACTTTAAAGAGAATATGGTATGTAGCTTACGTGTATTTTGACTTTGACATCTAATATAACTATAGTGGAGCATTTATATCTACCTGTTCTAACTATGGATCAGACCCATGGTGTTTCATTAAAGATTTTATGTATGGCTGATTCTTATAGCTGCTTCGCTGTTCTCGCACGCATAAGAAAGTGAAGGGCATCTAAAACGTTGTGTAAAAATCCGATTTTATGTAAAACATAAAATCCACCACATTTTATTTGTGTATGCCTGATTGGGGAATCATGAAGACTCCGTTTAGATAATATACTCGGGTAGCATCTTGACCTATTGCTTCTTAAAATAGTACCATGGAGTCGCTGAAATAGTCTTACATTCAGCTGTATTGGTTTGTCCGAAATACGTTTGATAGGCAATATTTTAAGCACGATAAAGCCCCTAAAAGAAACAATTTGGAAAGTAGCCATACATTACGTACACACCATACACTCAGAACATAGAAACGCAAAATAATACATATTTCAAAAGTTAGATCAGGTTAAACTTGTATTTATAATAAACGATACAGTCTTTAATACTATTTGCGTTTTCTTTGGCTCTATATTTCTGATAAATTGTGTTATCTCCAAAATGCATTTGAATGTTGGTTCTATGTTTAGTATGTTTTGATCACAGCACGTACATGTTTTTGTCACGTATCTCCAAAAAGGGTAAATTATAACAATATTCTTGTAAATTCGACATTCAATTGTGTATTTTAAAACATTAGTAAAAGAACGGCATTATGTACTCAACTTACTTATTTCATTTTACGTCAGGTCGAAATCTTCGGAGGGCCATATGTACTGAAAAACGTCGTACGATACACGTGCGGAAACGAAATTCGTAACTCGTGTCGATTTAAAGCACTCCCTTCGGTCGTGCTTTAATTTATCTCCACTCCTTTAGTGCTTAATTTTTTTCACACTTGAATCGAAATGTACTAATTCTCGGTATGTTTCGTAACAATTCGCATTATTTTCCATAATTTTTTTAATTGATAGTATATTATTAGTAGTAGTTTATTGATACTCATGTATGCCTGCGACCACGGGTGTAACGTCAGGATATAATTAAACGTATGTTTACGCGATTAGGACCCGTTTGTATTTAAAATATGAGTGATAGTCGTGAAAGTTTAAATCAATAAAGTGCGACTGCTTGCAAAACATTTCATAAAATAATTCGAATTCCAAAATAAATTGTGTTTTTAAAATTTTATTGGATGATAACGAACTATTATGGATATAAAATCCTATTTTCAATAGATACGAGTAGGTACCATTCTTAATTATTTCACTATTTTCGTCATGTCAAAATGTGTCATGGTCTTATCACCAGTAGTCATCCTACTGTTTTTATCTATACTGTGTAATATGTTTGTTGTTGTTTTGGTTTAATATATTGAATAACATAATTCTATTAATTTAGTCACTCACCACTTATGTTTATTCAGTCTCCGAAGCCCCACTGATGATAACATTTTTTTATGTGTTATCACACCAATCTTAAAGACAGTTTGGTTGACGACAGCGGTGCGCAAAATTGACGTACGTCCTCCCTCCAACAGGTCCCGATTGGGACTGAAAGATGACAGCAGGAGCGATCCGGGAGAATAATTTCACATATTTTGTAATATGAAATATAATTCTTACAATATTAATGATTTCTTCTTGTTAATCGTTGACACAGACTTTGACGTTTCTTCTGATATATTTTTTTCTTGGTAAAGTTATGTAGTTTCTTAGCAAAATGAGTTTTCATGCAGAGATTAGACCTATGTTTGGGATCGTTTTTTATAGGGCGAAGTTTGTTTAAATACTTAATACTAATCAATGCGCGATAGATCAAGTTCTCAAATGTAAGATATATAAGTTTTACTTCATAAGGAAGTAGTATTATTGAGAAAACTGAAAAAAACAAACGGAAATTCTACGCTTACCTCGCCTTAAAATATTTAAATAACTTATTTCCATTAAAAAATAAACGTTTAACAATATGAGATGCACACTGTCTAGCCTTAAAATCGTTTTCTTAAAAATAGCACGATGACAATAGTACGATTTTTCTAATCCTAAAAAAACGAAGCATAAGGTTGTCACTTAGTCAAAAGATGGTGTCATCGGAAGATCAGCTGCTCTGGCTCACGCCAGTATCGCGCTCAAATGAGACCGATTCATGGCTAATTTTTTTTATATTTTGTTAGTATAGAATGTCTTCTTTGTTTCGTTAAGTAGTTATTTTATTATATATTATATCATGTTTAGTGTAATCTCTGGACTTTTAGGAACTTTACATATCTTTTTATTATTATTATGATTCAATTTATTTAAAATCAATTTTATGTTTTTTTTAATGCATGTTAATTGTAAGTTGTACATACCATGATTATTTGAAAAAAAATCAAGTCCCGCCAAGTTTCTTACCGGTTCTTCTCGGGTTCCGTGGTGTAGGGTTAGAACCGGAAGTAGTTTTAATTATATAATCATAATCATAATCATAATATCGTTTATTTGATTGAATACAGTCAAGGGGATGGTAATACATTTAACGGTACAGTGTATTCAGCCGACTATGGGCATTCAAATATTATAACATTACATTATATTAAGTACCTACAGCCAAACATGCAATATAGTCTATAATATATATTTACATTTGCTTGTTCGCCCTATAACATAACAAACTTAATATCGAGATGGCTTATAATCTAAATATTCCTTGATTGAATAAAACGCATGCTTTGTTAAAAAGTCAAAAAATAAAGTTTTAAATTTTGGCATGTCAGTTTCCAGTATTTCGTCAGGTACCTTATTATATAATGTGTGTGCCATCCCATATACACTTTTTCCTCGTAAAGCTGTACCTGATTTTGTGCACGTGATTTTATGTCGCTGACGAGCACTGTTAAAGGTCGAAAATTTATGGATATTTAATTTTACATACATGACTATCTCAAAAATATATAAGCACGGAAATGTCAAAATTTTTAATTCTAAGTAGCAATGTTTACAGCAATCTCTGTCCCTTAGCCCACAAACAGAACGAACACATTTTCTTTGAGCCTTAAATGCCAAATTTCTATCCGTTGCATTACCCCAGAACATGATCCCATAACGTATTGTGGATGTTACATATGCATGATATACAGCAAGTACAGCTGTTCGACTAACGATTTTATTTAATCTAAACAATGCACGTGAAAATGAGCTTAATTTTTTACATATAGATTCAATGTGATTTCTCCATGTTAACTTATTGTCTATACTTAATCCTAAAAATTGTGTGTTGTCAGTTTCCTCAATTATATAATCATTATATGTCACATTTATTTCAGTCATTCTGTTGGTCCTTTGATAAAAATTCATGATCTTTGTCTTACCTAAATTTATATGTAGATTATTGAGACTAAGCCATTTAATTATTAATTTAAGTGCATTATTTATATCAGATAGACATGCCTGTGGATCATTACCAGTCAGTATTACTGTGCTATCGTCAGCAAACAGCACCATTGGGTAGTCAACTGCTTGTGGCATATCATTTATATAAATGAGGAATAACAGTGGACCCAACACGCTACCCTGTGGTACACCAAGACGTATTTCTCTGAATTTTGATGAAAGAGTAACTTCACACTTTTTTTTTGAGCAAATATAATCTATTTGAACTGTTTGCTTTCTGCCCGTTAAGTATGACTTTAACAATTCGTAAACGTTACCTCGTTATATGTAACTTAGACCATTCAAAAGAGTTTGACTTTGACTTTATTACAAAGTCTACGAATAAATCATCACACTATTCTATTTTAAAAGCGCAGCACATTTTGTTGAACGTGCAATACGCAGTCCGATGCACGCAGATTCCCGATACGACACCTGAGTACAATGTACCCCTGCGATTGCTGTAGGGGAACGTGTGGCGAGAGTATGGAGACGGCTTATGTTGGGGCATTTTGTTTTTCATTTACAATAGTTGTGGCTACATAAATATTGCACATGACTGACCAACCAGCCTGACATTAGAAAAAGGAAGCAAATAATGTCACACTAGGCAATTCCATGGGTATAATTTGAATTTACCGCCTATTTCTACTGACAATCTTGCTTGTCAGAATTATACACGTCTGTTTTCATTTGTCTATAGTATTACAAATACAAATACAAATATTTTATTTCCAAAAAAGGTAAAGAAACATTACATTTATACTGACCCCCACACTAGGCGGTGCCTGTCCCGTGGGGGAAAAATTAAGTAACTAAAAAGCCATAAATGATCGGCCAAAATATGTTTCGGATTTTAATACAACACCGATTTAATGTGAAGAATAACGGTTTATAAATAAGAGGCAGAATTATCCCGATGAAATCATCTGAACGATACAAGAAAAAAGTACGTACCTATAGATCATTCATAAAATTTTCAACCCACATCAATTAGTAGATAAAATAAATAATTTTATGAACATCATTCAATGTATTATTAAATCATCGTATTTATTAAACGTCATATTTTATATTACATCACTTCACTACATCGTTTTTAAAGAGAGGTCTGATTTCTATTTATAACATACCAGAATTAAGCACCTGTAGCACTAACAATATTGTACATAAAAAAAAAACAAATTTCTCTACACAGTTGTCCATTTCACAAAAGTCTTGTCAATCAAGCTTATCACACCATGACCATAAAGTATTCTTTACGCATCACGAAACCCATACAACACAATCCGCTTCCACACATTCAAGCTTAAACATACGATCACCGTGAATTAGGGGTGGTGCACAAAAAAATTGTCGTACGAACAATTATGCGGCATCTGGCAACCCTGATATGCCGACGGCTATTTCTCCACATTTTGAACTTCATTCCTTTGTGATAAGGTGTAGGTTAAAAGTGTGAGGTCTTGTGAATTGTCAGCCGATATGCTGATTGGATTTACACTGGCATGAGTAGAATAAATTAAGCGCTCACGGGGGATACTAATGGGTTTTTTGTTTCAGATTACATGGCCATGTGTTAGAGAATTTGGTGAATCACCTTGTAAATTTTATCGCTTACAAAAATGTAGAAAGTTAAGAGTCAGGGAGCAAAGTTGGTCATATCGAATGATTCAAATACATACGACGAAGAACCAAAGTTTTTGGATGTGAACTTAACCTGGAGTCCCTATCGCCGAAAATTTTCGAAGTGGGAAATTCGTAAGTGGGATTGTTCGATATTCATGCCATTATTATTTCTTCCTTGTGACTAGTTTAAAGCCAGATTATGTAGAAAATAGTAATAACTCATGTGAAGAATATCGCACTACGGCTGTGTGGAATCCATTTTGTGTGAATAGAATCACAATAATGGCATAAACTTCGAATGATCCTGTAAGTGTGACACAAAGGACTATGAAAGTGGTTGGAAGGAAGCAGGTTTTCATTCACTACGTGGTGACGATAACGGCAGGAAGAATACAATGCCAACTTTTCACGATTTAAGTATTAGTTAGTCTTTGACAAAGTTCGTGACATATCTGTTTCTATCGCATCCGTCGAAATAATCAGTTTAAATTCGAAATAAGATCAAATACTTCAGTTTTCCTTTAAAAAGTGTTTAGTACCTTATAACCAGTGTGTAATAATAATATTTACATAAAATAAGTGTCATAACAAGTGATTTTAAGAAAAAGTCGTTTGCATTGCACTTCGACCCGCAAGTTCGCCATTGTCAATGCAGCGGAGGCTACATACAAATCTCTCCGTTGCGCGCGAAGCATAAGACTCAATTCAGTGCGTGCTTCCCGTGCCCCGCCAGCGCTAAGAGATAAATAACGGTTAAGTGCGCTAAGACTAAGGTACTCCAGACGCGACATTTAATCTGCGAACATTTGCTTGCCTCTGTGAGGATTTATATTTTTTGACTTTCTGTGTTCTACGATAATGGCCTCAATTATGGAAACTACTAGGTGTGCTGGATGTTTTGAGCTTATTGGCAACCGGCTGTATCTGCGATGTGCATTTTGCAATGATTTTTATGATTTAGAATGCACTAATATATCGGATGAAAGTATTTTTAATGCCATGACATCCGAGCAAAAGTGTACTTGGAAATGTCAGTTTTGTGTCAGCAAGCAGAAGAAAAAAGGTGATAATACAAATACCCCTGTTAGATTCGTTGCTCCGGTTAGCATTGGTACTGATTCCGTTATATCCTGCGATGAATCTATTAATAGTACATTCTTGAATCAATCTATTGCGGACAGCGTGGACAGAGTGACAGGACGTCCGCCTAGAATCACCACCGAAATGGATGACACCATTTGTTTGGACAATATACGCCAAGTGATTAGGTCTGAGTTGAACCAAGTCATAACCAACCGACTGGGAGCTATGATCAGCAAAGCAATCAGTGCGCAAATTGAACCTATATTAGCAAGTGTCTCAAAGTTGACTGCCCGAGTTGTCGAGCTGGAAACTAAACTGTCTAGTATGGTGGATCCGTCGACCTCAAAGACCGCGACCCCGTCAATGTCTACTGAGGTCAAACTACAATCGTTGGGATCAGCAGCGTCTTCACCAGTGCTAGCGTCGACACAAGCTTTGGCGTCAGCGTTATCATCAATGCCAGCCTCAGACGCAGAATCTGTCTTAAAGCCATCCGCGGCAGTGGCGTTGCTCCCCGTTGAATCAAAAGACCCAGTAGCCAGTCAGCTAAATTTAAATTCATCTGTCTCACAGACTGTATCACGGGTGGAAAACCAGAGCATCCAAGGTGCTGGCCAACGACGCCGACGGACGGTATCAGGCGTAACGCGCGGGACTGCAGCACCTGGCTCCACACAGTTGGAAGCCTCTGAGCGTCGTCAGTTCCTTCATGTATATTACCTTAAGACTGGAACCAGCGTGGATCAAATCATTTCCCACTTGAGGACGATACTGGGTGAAGATGTGTGCACTGCCGAGGCTCTCAAAGCTCGTGGTGTATATGCATCATTCAAAATCGGCGCACCTGCCAACTTCGCTGAGCAGATAATGGATCCGGGCAATTGGGCTAAAGGCATCTGTATTAGGCCCTGGCGACAATCATTTCGTTCCCAAGCGAAAAAGCCATCGTAAGCCGCGACCACTAAAAATCTACTACCAGAACGTCAGAGGGCTGCGTTCTAAAACGGCAATGTTTCGGAAAAATGTGGAAATTACGGAAACGTTTTTAAATAGTTCTGTTAGTAGTGGTGAGCTATTCCCTCCAGGATACACGGTTATACGGGAGGATACACGGTTATACGGAAGGACCGGATCGGTGACGTAGGATGGGGAGGTGTATTGATAGCTGTAAGGGATGTTTACAAAGTAAGAATTATTGATGATATTGATGGATTGACAGATGATAAAGAAGTATTATTTATTGACATTTCTAAGAGCCGCGTAAAATTTAATGCAGGTGTTGTTTACTTGCCGCCGAACTACAATTCTGAGCAATTCATCAATGTCATGGAATGTATTGAAAATGCTATGTGTAAATTCAGTTCCTCTGACAATATTGTAATAGGTGATTTTAATCTGAATTCATTTAATGATAATGTTAAAAATCAATTTGATAATTTTCTTAGTTTTTGTAAGCTACGCCAATGTAACAATGTAACTAACGAACACGGAGGCATCCTTGACCTAGTTCTAACTAATGTAAACACTAGCGTACAGCGGAGTTGCGATCTGTTGGTTCCCGCGGACGCCTTCCATCCGCCTCTTAGTATCAGTCTATTAATCAATAATGATGAGCGCAATTTGAGCCTAGATTCTAATTCGGAGACAAATATGTCGCAGCCATGTGTCCAGCAATATCCTCGTTGGAATTTTAAAAAGGCTGATTTGGCGTCGTTGTATGCGGATGTTGCTAACATCGACTGGTCATCTCTGTATGAGTTGAAAGATGTCAACACTGCAGTTAATATAGTATACCATAACATATATAGTGTACTTGATCAACATGTTCCAGTACAAAGAAGCCCTGGAGCTGTTAACTCGCAGCAACACTATGTGTACCCCGTGTGGTTTACAGCCGAAATCATCAAGTATGTCAAACTGAAGCATTTTCACCTTGTTAAGTTTAAGACCAAGGGGCTAGAATTTAACAAGGAACTATTTAGATACTACCGAACTTTGGTTAAGCAATTAATGGCATCAGCACATAATCAGTATTTAATAAGAACTGAAAGGGCAACTAAGCATGACCCTGCTGCCTTTTGGAAACACGTTAAAGATAGACGCAGCCATCGGCGGCTAAATTGTTATAAGTCTGGTGATGTTGCTTTGTCGGAACGGGATGAGGTGCAAGCATTTGCAACTCACTTCAATTCTATTTTTCACACCAGCACTCCTATGCTAAATGTGGAGGCTGCTGCTCAAATTGGTGATAAACAAAAAGACTCCACCTGTAAAAGCTTTCAAAATATTTCTCCTAAAGAGCTAGCTCGTGTCGTAGGGAAACTGAGGACTGCTTCTGCACCGGGTCCTGACGGCATTCCCGCATTCCTAGTTAAGGACTGTATCTCAGTACTGAAGCAGCGTTTACTTTATATTTTCAACCTTGCTGTTAGCACCGGAGTATATCCGTCAAGATGGAAGGTGTCCAGAGTAACACCAGTACCAAAGGAACCTGGTGCCTCAGATATAGCTGCGTTCCGTCCTATAGCCATATTGTCGGTTTTTGGGAAGATTTTTGAGGGTGTCATAAATATGTGCATAGCACCGATCGTGTCGAGTCGACTGACAGATTCGCAACACGGATTTCGAAGGGGTAGATCAACCGCAACTAACAACGCCAATTTTGTCGATTATACGCTGCATAATATCGATCAATCTCGGCAAGTCGATGCTGCTTACTTCGATTTCCGCAAAGCGTTTGACTTGGTCGACAACGACATACTGATTGGAAAGCTTTCCGCATTTGGTTTCTCACCGCGCTTACTGGCTCTGTTCGCAAGTTATTTGAGGGATCGCAGGCAGTATGTACAGATTTCAGGATACCAATCGGAGGAATACGGCTGCCCTAAGCTGAAGTCAAGTATGTGCCAAATTTTCAAAAACTTTTTTTTTTCATTTTCGACAACTTTATTAAAAAACGCATCTTATACTGAAACAAAAATTTTAAAATTGTTTTTACTTTTGAAGATATGGGCTTTTAAAATCGTCTGTATTTATTTTTAGCGATGCGTTCTACGATGAAGGCAAGTATCTCCCTTATTCTATGGTGAAGGCAAGTATCTTAGAACAGATACTTGTAATTCAAATAGTTCGGTTAGATACTTGAGTTCAACGTTTGATTCAATCTGTTTGTTATGATGCGTTCTACTAACATTAAATCATGAAAAGGGTAGAAAACTGATGAATAGTTTTATAAACTACCTATGTCGTCGTAAACATAATAGTAAACAAAATCCCTCAAATTTATAATTATTAATTAATCATTATTTACGCGTGTTTAATGTATTACACTGTGTTGTGTTGTGAAGTGCGAACATTTAGGTACAAAAAGGACCAATTGGTTACCTAACTAATAATTTGTTTATTACTTATAAAGAGACGCAGAATTCCTACGCATTCAGGCCTAGGGGCAAAAACGGTGGTGTCTATGTGTATAGGTACATACAAGATGCGGAGATTGACGAGTGAGTACCTAATTCGAGTACCTAATTCATATTATTCACTCGCTTATTGTAGTTATCAGATTGGACAGATTCATATATTTTGTTAAATTGACCTTAATTTAATTTGTTGTAATAAAAAGAAGGATTATTGTGTGTACGTCTCAGTTACTTGTTTGTTAAAAAAAACAAATTGAGTAGGTAGTTTTGTGCATATGCATACTGATTAGGAGTAGGTCTAATGATACCGTTTTGAAGTTCGTGGTAATTTTTTTTTTGTATTTGTACGTTTCATTGTTACATTTGTTATTTTGACTATAAAAAGTTAATGTACATTTGCAAGCTAATATTATTTTTATTTTTTGTTACAGAACCAAATTATCGGATTGTAAAAGCCCACCAAGAGTGACAGAAAATTCACTGCAAAATATCACCTTTAGAATGAAAGTGACCTAATCCAAAATTTTCGAATTAGAAATTTTAAGCTTTTAGGTGTTTTTAATTAAGTACATAATTAATCATTCCAAAATTTGGAATTAGGTCACTTTCATCCTAAAGATGCGAATTATCCCTTCTGGACGTTACAGGTGATCTGTGGAATTTAGAAGAGTTTGAGTAAGAACACAGAAACTATAGAAAAACTCATTCCTCAGAGCCTGCAAACATTCTGGAAAGAACTGAAAACAAATCAAAATTCAGTTGATTTAATTGACGAAGGAGATGTTATTAACTTGGATAATTATGTAGCGAGAACGGTGAAATAATCAATCGTAATTACCTTTCTGCACGTTGTAATTTCATTTCTACAAATTGTTCATAAAAATAATAAAGCCTGTTGATTATAAAACAGGTGTTTTTATTGTAATTTAACATAACATATGCTAAGAGTTACCCGAACAATATAGAGATACTTGACTTTGTGTAGAATGCTATTTGACTCATATCTAAGCAGAAACCTTTTTTGCCATTTAAAATTGATTGGTTGACCTAACTAAAAAAAACAAAGCACTAATAGGTTGCATTTATCCCACACTATCCAATGACATCCTTTTTACATACACTTAAGAGATATAAGTCAATAAATATTACAAATTTCGTTTTTTTGCTCTCCTGTAAAATTTGTCGAAAAGCACTTACTTGACTTCAGCTTAGGGCAGCCGAATATTTCACCAGGTCAGGAGTGAGTCAAGGCAGCACGCTAGGACCTACTCTATTCCTGGTAATGATCAATGATCTGCCTTCGGTGGTTAGCACGGTTAGGTGCTTATTGTTCGCCGATGACCTAAAACTATTTTACGCCATAAATTTTATCGCAGATTGCGATGCCTTGCAGCGGGACATCGATAGTGTTGAGGGATGGAGTAAGGCGAATCATTTGTTTTTTAATGAGAAAAAGTGCAAAGTGATCTCTTTTTGTAGAAGCAAATGCCCACTTACTTATAAATATCAACTTGCTGGGGAGGATATCGAGCGCGTCCAAAGTATTCGAGACCTGGGCCTCGAGCTGGATACTAGATTAGATTTTCATAGCCATATAAATACGATTGTGAAGAGCGCAAATAAAACGCTAGGATTTGTCATGCGTACGTCACCGCAGTTTACAGGCACGGCCGTCCCAATAGTATTGTATAACGCTTACGTACGTAGTAATAGTAAACTGGAATTTAATTCAATAATATGGGATCCGGTCGAAACAAGTTATAATCTGCTACTCGAAAGAGTCCAACGAAAATTTGCACGTTATCTGTACAAAAAGCAGTATGGATATTGTCCCTTTTTATATCCGTCACTATTTGTGGCAGGCATGGTCGGACTGGAGACCCTTCATTACAGGCGTAAGCAACAGCTCGCAATCCACTACGCTCTTCTGCTGAGAGGTAAAATAGACAACCCGTTGGCACTGGAAGGGATTCGTCTTTTCGTTCCCGAGCAGTACGGTCGTGCAGGGCGCCGTCGCCGGCCGCTGCTCGCGGCGCCGGCGGCGGGGCCGCGCACGCGCCGCGCCGGTAATGCGCCCTCCGCCCGCGCGACACAGGTACTCAACCAACTCGTGTTGAAGCAGGATGCTGATGTGTTCGCTGATAACTGATGCCTAATTTGTAAAATCAGCTATTTTTGTAACAAATTTAACTAAAGACTGTTTGTTGTTATAGCATTGTAGACGCTTTGGTATATTACTGTAAGTCTATTATGTAATTTCCCTGCTAACTGGGAACCGATGGCAAACGATCGGAATAAGTGGAGGGCGGCTCTAGTGGAAGGATGCAAGGCTCACGACGAAAGTTGGTTTCAGGCTCTAGATGCGAAACGCAATAGGAGACACAACAATGAGAGAGGGGACACATCATCAACCCATTTATCTGACGACCCGTCACTGACATGCCAATCTTGCGGACGTCACTGTCGCTCCCGCATCGGGCTTTATAGCCATTCTAAACACTGTCGCAAAAACGCTGCATAAAATCATCTGATAAAGATGTCAAAGGCCTATGATGATGATTATGTAATTTATTAAATAAATAAATAAATAAATTAGATTCATATTAAAATTTGATAATGGACTTCAATCCCTTAGTCGACTCTTACGACACCCGCAGGAGGAGTTGGGGTGATGACAAATGTATTATTACTGTCCACGCTACGCTGACTACAGTGGATTCATCCTTACTTGTCTTATCGTGTAAACAAACACTTTTTGAAAACATTATCACACTTTTCTCTACAATTATACAATAATCATCACGTCAAATGTTGTTGCCTACTTAAAAAAACTTGCAAAGTATTATAATCACTCAAAAAGGCACTGAAAAATATCATTTCTGTAAAGATTTTCGTAAATAAACGCTGTTACGGTCGGATAACCCTCATGACATCTGACATTGCGATGTCTAGATTGTCTATGTACCGTTATGTTGGCATGTCAATATATCGATATTAATACTTAAAGTACAACTTGGAAAAAATTAAATTAAAATAAATTGCAGTAATTTACCAAAATTGTGGTAGTTGATTTCAATATTTTTTTGATATAATATTGTACTAATGAATTCTCTTCCTGACAGGCGACGCAAAATCGATATTCCTCTATTTACGTAAATAGTGAAATGATCGCTGACATTTCATTATTTCGACATTTCTAATCACTAGTGATTGTCTTTGAGCATTTTTGACATTTTGTTTGTTTACATGATAAGACAAGTAAGGATGAATCCACTGTAGTCAGCGTAGCGTGGACAGTAATAAAATAATACATTTGTCATCACCCCAACTCCTCCTGCGGGTGTCGTAAGAGTCGACTAAGGGATTGAAGTGTCACTGACCATTTTTGATAACGATTGATGATGGGCAGCAGCGTCATCATAGTAGACACATTACCGTAAACTGGGGTTACTTTGAACTTTGGGGTTACATTGATAAAAACTTCTTTTATTTTTTAATCGCGAATATCTCTCGTTACCAAACGCGTCCGTATATATTTTTTTTTAGTCTGGCAAGAATGATAGTTGTCCTTATTAATTGTTTAGACACATATTAAGTGAGTACGGCCGTTAAAATAATAAATAACGTATTTATATTTACGTATACTTTTTGCTATTTTTGTGTGTAAAATAACTTCTAAACTAACAATAAGGGTAGTGAGGTAAACGGTTCTTAATCACAATTAACTTGTCACAAGTGTGTTTAGGTATACAAATATAACGTTTCTGGGATCTTCAATTAAAATTAAGTACTTATTACAATTGTTTTTATTAAATAGGGTGTCTTTGATCACCTATATGGGGTCACATTGATCAGAATCTTACGTATAGTTGGTTATGGTATGTCTATCCATTTCACTGCTTATTTTATAAGAAGATTGTTCTCTCTTCAATGTTTGATTTTTGTTTTAAATAAAGTTCAATACTGAAGTTTTTTTATTATATTTCGGGGTTACTTTGATCACACATATTTGATCAAAATAACCCCAAAATGACGCAAATTGTTGCAACTTTTGATACTGCGAAAGTACTCCTGTAAGGGTTTACATTCAATTACCCTCAAAAAAACATAAGGTATCAAAGTAAACCCAATGTCAGTTTAACTTTGATCACGTTTTATTTTTCTATCTTCATACATTTTAAAAGTAGCGTTTCAAATTTTTTACCGAGAAAGATAACAAAAAGTTGTTGTTACTATTTTATTTTTGG
The DNA here is from genome assembly GCA_025490895.1 of Thaumatotibia leucotreta. Taxonomy (NCBI): domain Eukaryota; kingdom Metazoa; phylum Arthropoda; class Insecta; order Lepidoptera; family Tortricidae; genus Thaumatotibia; species Thaumatotibia leucotreta. The sequence goes on along the minus strand of JALPQI010008012.1, from coordinate 6,286 downwards.
ATTTTTTACGCCTAATTTTATAAGATATAGAAGTTTAAACTTTAAAATTGATCAATGTAATCCCAGTGGTTCTCTAAATCATCTCCGAAAATTGTTTGTACGAATATTACATCGCAACCAATTTTTCGCCCAAAGTCATTTCACCGAAAGATCATGTTCCAATTGAATCTCATGAAATCGTTTCATTTCCCAACTAAACGGTTGGCAATTCTATCTTTGGGCTTGGTTTTTAATGGGAAGTTTTTGTAATACATATTTTCATGTGGTTTATGGTGTAGTTGGCATTTAGTCAACTAAATTAATACCAATTTTTTTGGGTATAGTATTATACTTTACAAGAATGTAACTTTCATTTGCAGCGAAGTTTATATAGGTATGTTATTGTTTTGTTAATAACAGCTTACATGGGGTTTTAAGTATATTAATGTTTATAAACTATTAAAAGTCGGGTTCTAAACATTAATTTAGATGAAATCGACGAGGGATCGCAATGCCGAGGGAATAACAAAACAGTCGGTTCTGGCACTCGCCGGCCGCTGCCGCGGTACGCTCGCTTCGCTCGCTCAGCTCGTGCGCTGTATGGTCGCAGTTTCACCTAACACTCCTCCTCGCTTCGCTCGTCGTCGTACCTAACAGGACTCTGTAAAATGTTTTTTTAACGGTTTTTTTTTGTTGGCAAGATCAGAATCATGCTAAACAACAACAACAGGTAAAGTGCTTGTACTTAGTTTCTTAGAGGTGTCAGAAATCTCCACATATTTTTTGACTTTTTTTAACTAATTAACTTCATATTTATCCAAGACAAGTACATGAGCAGTCATAATTTAAAAGATCGGTTTAAATGTGTATTTTTTCCTTAGTTCAAACACTGACGAAACGTTATTCGTGTAATAGTTGTTAGGCCTAGTGAAAGATTTGACAAATGATCAGTATGCTAAAAGCATTGTGTCATTACAATAATCCGTTTTATAATAATTCTGCCAAATGAAACGTTGTCATACAAAAATTTGCAAATTGTTGGTTGTCAAAGTGAATCATCGGCGAAATGTTGGTTGGCAAATGAAACTCGGACAAAAAAAGTTCGGAGAAAAGGCAGAACCCCAACCCCAGTTTACGGTACTGCGATCGCCAATCCGCTTGCCCAGCGTCTGTACGCATAGTTTAATAGGAAAGGCCTTCGTTCAGCAGTGGACTATCATAGGCTGATGATGTGATATGATTTGATGTGATGCCCGTTTGGTCTAAATGCACTTTTATGCGTCCATAGGTACGTATTAGGAGAGGCCTATGTTCAGTAGTGGACTGAGTTCGACTGAGATGTAATGCGATGTGAAATTTTCATGATATCTGCTTACCATCAAATTATCTGTTTGCTTGAACCGGCCAAATAGAGTAGTTTTCGTATCGTCGCGACGGAACACTAAATGTCAATTTCTTGGCTACCCCAAACAATGCGTACTGGTATAATCAAATAGCGAACCAGGAGCGGAATCGATAGGCCGCACGCAACTCGTAAATACCTGCGCTTTATCGTCACGTAGACAGTACTGGGGCAAGTACTAGTACAAGTACTGATGTGTTAGTAATTATGCCAGTACTGAATTCTAATGTTCCACTTTCCACTCCATACTTTGTTCCTTTGGCACAACGTAAAAGAAAAGAAAAGAAAAAAGTACAAAAGTACAACTTATACAAAAAGAACAACATAATTAACTCTCAACAAAAAGAATTATAACCATAAAATTGTGGCAACAGGAGTATGCTCAGCATTTTGCTGCGAGACAAGTCTGTCTCGCAGCAAAAAGAGGTGTAACATACCTACATTAAAAAATACATAAGCCGTCACAAGCATTACAATTCAATAACCAAGTCGCTTACATAGGTACTATTATAACTAAATGGAAATTCTTTTATGTAAATACTAAAGTTACAAATATCAATTCGCTTGAAGAATTGTATTCTTTAAAATTAGCAATGTAGGTTGTCGATACTATTATTAAAGCATAACATAACAATAGCATAGAGGGCAACCACAGAACCAATTCAAATAATTATTATTATCTAATGTAACAAAATGTCTAATAAATAAACAATAATTTCTTTAAATTTAATTATCTAGAACATATTTATTCAAGCTAGTTTGGTCTTGTAGCTAAAAACATGCAAAATAATGAACTTACCACACTTACTTTTTTAATTTAGCGCCTTTTTTACTGGCGCAAGTAACTTACCACGCAAATATCTATCAATCGAAAAGCCAAATGTAAACGAGGCACGGCGTAACGACTCTACCTGGCTAGTGTCGTGGAAACCGAAATTTGGCGTCCAGCCAGCGATGCGTGGGCATCAATACTCGATAATAACGCTGTTACAACCTGCCCCTCGAAAAATGTATAACAGTACTTTATTTTGGAGAAGTATGTAAGGTCACTGCGGCTAAGTCCGGCATATTTTATTATGAAGGAAAGTCCGTCATATTATACTGTCATATTATACTGTCTTATACTGTTCAATTAAAATGTTTCGTAGACGAACTTTCCTGATAGACGGTCTTACCCGCATTGACCTTATCACTATCACTTCGTCACTACATAGTATAAAATAAAGTCACTTTTTCTGTCCCTATGTCCCTTTGTACGCTTAAATCTTTAAACCTACGCAACGGATTTTGATGATTTTTTTTTAATAGGTAGAGTAATTGAAGAGGAAGGTTTTTATGCTGCGGTTTTAATGCTGTTTTATGCGTGCGCAGCCGGGAAGGGTCGCTAGTATTGGATAAATTCAAGTTCCAATTAAATATGTTATACATGTTTTATGTTAGATAGTTTTAGAGCAGTTAATAATCTAAGTTACCTAGTAATTACATTAAACACTTTTTATTTCTTAAAACTACCCATTTTTCATAAGTTACTAGAGTTATAATATTCAATATACAGTGATTTCCTTGATCATATCAGTGGTCTTAGTGAGTAAATAATTACTGAATAGGCCTCACAAATACATAAATGTTTAAAACTACGTAACCGGCATTGAAGCGTTTTTTTGTTAATAGTGTCGTAAGAGGAGAGTTTTTGTATTCAATTAATATGAAATTTCAGTTATTTGAATTGAATTGAATTGAAAAAGGTCTACGGAAAAAACATGTCCAGTGCCTAAAAAAATTTGGCCAAATTCATACCTTATTCTGTTAAAAGTAAGGTGGTTTTTCCTTGTGTAATTTGAATTGACTAGACATGTTCGTTCCGTGGACTCTTCATATAGCATTTAATATCGTAAAACATGTGTAAAGAGTATAAAAGGGTTAAAAACATACACTTCAATTCACGGAAGACTAATAATACTTTAATTATTCATAAAGCATACAATTTAATTATCAATAATTATCTTTATTACGACAATTAAATCAAAATTATATTTCACACATCAAGTCTTAGGTTAGCAGACCGTTAAATAGGTGAGCTATAGATGGCCCCTACATCTGACGTTTATGTCGTATGAATCTAGATTTAATTGTATAATAAATTAGGGAATAAACATGTTATTTTGAATAGTTGTTGACAACTGATTCGTATTTACGGATGAGTTAAGCGAAGAGTGACTGTGACCATAATATATATATATAACATGGACGTCTAACACCAGCTCAAAAATACCCCCAAAACGAATTGTTCGATTGTGCCAAGATGGGCAGGACATGGCGCTTTTCTTAACACCGCGCATATTTCGGCGCAACATCTTTATAAATGTTTACAGAATATAATGGCTACATTAAAAAAAAATAAGGACCAATCACAAAAATAGTGGTTGTGGCGGTTTAAGTTTTTATGAGTAGGTATTGAAGTTCATTACCGTGATGCATTGAAGAGGGGGTGACACTTTGTCAACTAAAATTCAGGACCGTTTTCGAAAGGCAATTTAGTATGGCGTGCGGCTTCCATGTTTTATTTGTTCGTAGACGAGAGAGCATTTCTTTTTATTTTGCCCATTTCCATAATTTTGATTCAATGAATACATTTCGTGTTATTTCTACTCAGAATCACGAGCCGTTTTGATCACAAAAAGAAAAAAAAAACACCTTCATATAAGTTATTGTGTTCAGCAATCCATGTGATTTCAATAAATCTATTGTGCCATAATAATTGAAAAATTCAAATAAAAGAATCGAATATAGGTATATTTTTCGGTGACAGGGTGCTTAGCCAAGTTGCCAATCGCTAACGCTTAAATTGTCAATCGCTAACGCTTAAATTGTCAATCGTAAACGAAAGGCAGCTAACTGTCTTTGTCGCACTAATATGCAAGAGTGAGAGAGAGGGAAAACTACGATACGCTACCAAGCGCTAGCGATTGCTTAGCCAGAATGCTTATCCAGAAGTTCAACATCACTCCAGTTTTTTTTATCTTAACTTTTATTATTAAGCTCTAGTTTTTGCGCCCCTGAAAGGGTGAAATAGTTGTGTAACAACTAAACCGACTTACAGCAGTACATTTCACCTAATAAAATGCTGTAAAACGAAAATTCCGGTACACTCGACCAAATAAAAGCGGGCAGTAAATAATTTTAGTGTATCGGCGAATTTTACAGCGACTTGAAAGAAGTTTCTCGGTAAAGCTACCGGAATAAATGCGGTGCGCTTTGGAATGCGAATCGGTATTGAGCTGGTAATACCGTTATTGAATAAATTATTGAAACAATTAATTAATATTTACTATTTTCTTCGGTTACCGCGATGATTACTCCTGAAATAAAACTATATATTTAAACTTTTGGACGCCAACGACCAATATATTGGCACCGCAGGTTTAACGCCAAAGACCGATATATAAGTCTTGGAACACAGAGCAATATAGACCTACACGCATGTACGTAAAGTTCAATTTTAGTTTTGACATTCTGTTGACGTGGCGTGTGAGTGATTGCTTTGGTATAATTTGACGTGGCGTCGAAAAGGTTAAAACCGCAGAGCACGAACCCTGTACCTAAGTATTTGTAACATCGGGATGAATTTAATTAATATTTTTTTTGTTAAAAATATATACTTTGATTTTCTAAACTACAATTTATGTACATAGATTAAATGTGCCGTCAATTCTCGCTTAGGATACCTATCTTTGCCTAGCCTGAAAAGTTGAAGTTCCCGCTTTGTTTTTAAGGCAAACTGTCAGCTCTATGCACCCTATCCTAAAAATAATGCGGAAACTTAAAATTTTTGCACGAGGTGAAGATAGGTATTCTAGGCGAAGAGACGGGACACGAGAGTAACTAATCTACTTAACTTAACCTATATCTAATGGCGGAATTTTCTCGCTATATCGCAATACTGATGCGTTGTGCGAGGAAGTCGCCAGCTCTTCGGATTTTAGTTACGTCAACCAGATGTTTCGCGATCTCAGCAAACAATTTGCGTGCGCTGGGGCCCCATGAACCAAAAGTTTCTACGCCAAACGTTACATAATCGTACCTACTCTTTGCCGAGGCCCGAATTTTAATTAATATACGCGATATAATCCGTTTTAAATTGTTTTATTTCATAATTAATAGGTACTTATTTGTCAATATTGAGTTTTTACACTTGTAATTTTGCTTCGCTTTTTTCTGACAACTGTAATTTTGCTTCGTTCTATAAAATCGGTATTTTATTGTTGATTTCCTTGGTAAATGGTAACCATCCAGCCACTATGGTCCAGTCTTGCAAACAAATTACATCAAACTAACTTTTAACTAATTTCTGATAAACAAAAAAAATCGAATTGGTAAACTTCCTCCTTTTTTTAAGTCGGTTAAAAATACCTACTTCTCCAACGTCTCATTTTGCAATCGTACACGATAAGCAATAAATGCATTAAAATGACAGATTCGAACGGAAAATCTCGTGAGCATAATGTATGGAGTCGCCCGGATATGTATTAACAACTCTATAGAAATATCCGAGTACAGTCAAACGGGTACTCGGCGCCAGGTGTTCAAACCGCGCTCTAAATTTAACGTCTTTATCCGCCCGACTGTACCTACCGCCGCAAACTTCATACAAGGGCGCGAATTTAAAACACCGGATATTTTTGTAAAATAACGGTTATTTCTGTTAACGTTACCTGGTTATTTTAGGTGGTAACTTAAACAGGATGTGGGGTGAACATATAAAATAAGGCTAAAACCTCCCACGGTTTAAAAAGAGGTACGTAACTTGTAGGTAATTTGACCAACCGTAGCAACCCTGCTTACGAAGGTGCAGGTTTCGGGTTTGAATCCCTGTGAGTGCTTTTTGTGTATTTATTACTATAGTGA
>JALPQI010008011.1:0-58210 GCA_025490895.1 Thaumatotibia leucotreta | reverse complement strand
ACTTGTAAGAAATTGTTTTCGAACCAAATTTCTTACAAGTAAATTTAATTGTTTTTGCTCACTCAAATATTCATATAACTTGAAAAGTTTACATACTCACAAAAATGTCTTTGCGTTTAAAAAAATGGCTTACAAAGAAAATTCAATGTTTACCATTGACTCCGTTAGTTGCAGCCTCGTTGATACTCTTCAGATGGAACGGACTGATTGTGAACACCTCATTCTTCACCAAGTCTTCAATATTCTCACCTCCATATGAAAGCAGAGGGGAGATCTCTACATCCACATCATCCTTGATGATGCCACCGGCTTCCCTGATGTATTTCCTGTGAAGCCTGAGGAGATCCTGTCTGGCGGTGGATGGGCAGTCTTTTCCAGCAGCATCAGCATTTTTCAAAGCCGAAAACTCAACATCTCTAGCTACTTCTAAACAAATGAACTTCTCCGCGAATTCAAACACATCAAAGATGAATTTCTCCATTTTGATACCGTTAGGCTCTGATGGCTTCTGTCGAACACCATTGTCATCTACATATGGTATCTTCTTTTTGGCTACATGGAGCTTTAGTTTGCTTTCGAAGTTTGATATCTTCTTTAAGAATTCGGATGAAAAGTAGTGGTTACAGATGTTTACCGGCAGAGAATGTTAGTCTTCCGTCAGGGTTACGTCTTTCAGCAGCCTCGTCACTAAGCTCCGAATACTCCACCACTTTGTAGTGTCCATTGACTCTGCAAACAACTCCGACAGCTTCACTTGGTGACGACTTTTGGACGACTTTAGCAGCACAGTCTGCGTTCCTGCTTAAACAGTACCCAATGAATACAGGATCTGCAACCTTGATGAGGATATTATCTACTGAATGCGCATGTAAATGCTGGACACCTCGTCTTGAAATATCATCTAAGACACCTTGTGTCTTTAAGGCACGGTACAGTCCTCCATTTCCATCTGGAGCTGATGCCAACTGATACTTTTCATCAAGAAGAATTTTACCATTGAAATCGAAGCATGGTAATCGTCCCTGTTCAAAAAATACAATGTTTTCTTCTTCTAAACCGAAGAACGCATGATCCTTAAAGAACTCAGCTGTCGGAGTCATTGTGTGTTCCGAAGTCATGATATACCAGGTAATTTTACCCTCTTTACCAGTTTTTTGTTCTGCCATTTTTTGTAAACGAACTATCCTTTCAGCTTGAATTTGGAATAGGGTTTTTTGTGACGGTAAACCGACGTTGTACATGCCTTTAGGGTGTCCGAATCCAAGTCGCGTCGCTTGTCCGCCAGCGAGCAGCAAAACACCAACTTTTCCTTCGGAAATCTCCCTGAAACCAATGTTTTCGTATTCCTCTATTTTCTCCCTGCTCAGACTGGGCACGGCTTCGTAATGTGACTGAGGAATCGGCTTTAAATCATCGTCTAGCTTCTCAGCGATAACTTTGGACGATTCCATAGCTCTATGGAAAATCTCATTAGTTTCCAAGAAGTCGATTTTCCCGAGCTCTTTAGCCAGTAGTTCCCGCTCATTTTCACTTATTTCCTGCCAGTATTTGATCAGATGCTCTTGACCGTGACACTTGAGTTGGGCAAACAGGTCTTCGTAAGACATCGCGGTACGGAGTTTCGGACTACAGTGAGCCGATACTATTTATTGTATCTTATCGAGTGCGATCGGCGCGATTAGAAAGTGAATACTGACTAGCAGTCCGCGAGGCGTGTGGAAACATTTCTCGGTTCTCCCACCACTGATGGAAACACGTAAGTTGTCGGCGTTCAGCTGACATTTTCGCGATTTTTTAATATTTACAAATTAAGTTCTACTACTGATAAATTATCGCTTAATGTTACTGGTTGTAAATCAAATTTAATCTTCATTACTGTCTTTGTTACACAACGGAATTCAAGCATATTTGTAAAACAAGCGATGTAGCAGTAAATTATGAAAATATCAATCGTCGTATCAAACCCACTTTTGACAGATTGACAACATACCTTTAAATGTCAAAACATGCGCGTTCTGAAAGTTGAATTCCATTATTAAAAATAGCAATTTAATTGTCTCAGAAATGGTATTAAACATTGATATACGTAAATCAAAACTCAATTTCATATTAATAAATGCAATACTCATAATTTAATTGCTTCTTAACAGTTATGTTACTTATGTTTCACTTTGTTTTGTACTTGTATCCAGCGCGGTGTAGTTTTTGAACGCTCATGTCTATGGAATAGAAGACGCTTCCAGCAAAATTCAGAAAAGCATTAATAGAAACTAAATAAATGTTTATGTAACTCTTGTATAATTGAGAATAATTGTATATTTTTTTTTTACGTGACATTCATTATTTCCCGATTAAAAATTCGTTCACCTAAAGAAAAATCTGGAACGCAAGCTAAAATTGTCTATTGCCCATAACTGGCAGCCATGCGCTAGGTCTGTCAAAAGAAGATGTCAAATGGTTGCTCAGGAAACATAATTTATTTATTACTGACAATCGTTGAATTCCTGCTCAATATAATATACGGTGTGTGCAACACGTGCATAGTGATCTTAGAGATAATAGCAAGAAGTTTGTTAAATGTGAACATGACGGAAACGGCAAAAAAAAGCAAACGTAGCAATGACCCAAGCAATAACCAAACAGTTGCAAACCGTGGCCTTATTAATGCAAACTGGCAGAAATTTCTATCAAGTAACCTTATCGCGGACAAGAAAATAGAGAAGCCTCTGCAGGAAAACTCAAAGGAGCACTTTACAGGAACATTCAGACGTGCACGGAAGAAGAAAACCAAAACGCTGGTGGCGGGTAGAAACGAGCTTAAAACGCTTGAAATCACTAAAGAAATCAAAGTAAAAGCTAACAACAATGATAATATAGCTGAAGGTCAAGTTATAGTACCTAAAAAACAAGATAATAATAGCAAAAACAAATTAACTAAATTTATAGCTATAGATTGCGAAATGGTAGGTATAGGTTACGATGGTAGTGACCACATGTTAGCTAGAGTATCTTTAGTGAACAAATTCGGTGACTGTATATATGATAAGTTTGTGAAGCCAAGGGAAGAGATCATAGATTACCGAACAAGTGTGTCCGGGGTGAGAAAAGAGGATCTTATCAACGGGGAGGACTTTGCTAAAGTGCAGAAGGATGTTGCGGAGATAATCCGAGGCAAGATCCTAGTAGGGCATTCTCTGAAGCATGATCTTAATGTTTTATTTCTCTCGCATCCTAAAAGGAATATAAGGGATACATCTAGATACAAACCATTTAGAAAGGTGAGTTATAGTCACAGTATTTATTCAGAAACTATACAAGTATTATGTTTGAACTACAATATTAAAACTTACATTAAAATATAAAGAAATAAAAAATTTATTGTATAGGGTTGTAGACCGGCTGGCTATATTTAGATACAACTGCTCATGCATATGACTAAGTGGGGGACAAATTACCCATCTTATTCAAAATTTTTATCAATACTAGCATAAAAATGAAATTTTAATTTTTTTAGATAACCAAAGGCAGCACACCGTCTCTCAAGAGGCTAGCAAAAGACATCCTAGGCATCGAGATCCAACACGGAGAGCACAGCTCCGTCGAGGATGCCCGGGCAGCCATGCAGCTGTATTGCACTGTCGCTAAGGACTGGGAGCGCATGAACAGCGAAAAGAGAGGGTATAGGAAAGAGGCTTAAGTTTATGGAGCCAGTGTCTTTAGTCTCATGGTACAGATTTATATTTATATTCATAACTAGAGGCTTAACTTTATGGAGCCAGTGTATCTTTAGTGTCATGGTACAGATTTATATTTTATTCATAACTAGCGACCCACCCGGCTGCGCACGGGTATACCTACATAAAAACCTTCCTCTTGAATTACTCAAAATGTAATCAAAATCCGTTGTATAGTTTTAAAGATTTTAGCGTACAAAGGGACATAGGGACAGAAAAAGTGACTTTATACTATGTAGTGAAAAGGCAAAGATAAGACAAGAGATACCTGGGTGCTTAGCAAAGTTGCCAATTGCTGACATTCAGTAGCATATCATAGTTTTCCCTCTGTCACTTTCTTAGTGTGACAAAGACAGTTGCCTATCCAGCATGATTGACGATTAAATGTTAGCAATTGGTAACTCTAACCAGCCTGTATTTGAGTCAATTAAGTTTTTCTTGTCATTTGTTGCTTTAAAGCACCAACAATACAAAATTTATTGATATTATTTTAAAAAATTTTTAACCTCATACAGTATCAACAATACGTCTCAAATCCACAGCACAGGCTTCGTCAAGTGGTAACAAAAAATAATAATTGCTTTAGTTAGATTCTCTGGGTCACACTTAAAATGTTAAAATTATGTTTAGGCTGCGGCTCCATTGAGGCGGAGAGAGATTTAGTTCACATAATAAATCTTTGCCATGAGGATCTAGAACAGATTGTTTTATAATGTTTGATAAAATATTTTTGTACAGTTAGCTATTAACAATATCTTCTCAAGTAAATCTCTGATATATTGGTTTTAAAAAAGCTAAAACAAAGTCTATGGTCTATATACTCTGTGAACTATATAACTCTATCATACTATGCTAATATATCCTCGTAAGGCTCACCATTCTTTAAATCTTATTTCGAACCTTGCTTTGTAAGGAATAGTGGTGAATTTTGTTTGTTTGTAAAATCAACATACCTGGGATAACTCGGGGCATTTATACGAAAGTGATGTAGCAAAATATTTTATCGACTAAAAATATATCGATGTTACTGTGAATGACAAATACATGAAAATGTTATTCATGAAAATGTTATTCGGCATAAATAAATATTAGGTACTTATTCCTAATTTAAAACTAAAAAAATCAATTTAAACGGGTATTTACGCGTTTATTTTAAAATAGTTTTCAAAATATACAACCAATATTAAAATATCAATATTTAAATTGTCATTTTAATTAAAATGACATCCATACTTTTACTATCTGAAGAGGCCCGATATCAGATATGAAATTGAACCTCTGTACTGTAATCGAGAATGTTCAATAAGCACATATTTTATTATAATTATATCGACATCTTTTTAATCGATATCAAATCCCTATAACTTGCCCCCAGTTATCCCAGGTATGATCATGTATCATGATGTAGCAAAATATTTTATCGACTAAAAATATATCGATGTTACTGTGAATGACAACATCAAAATGTTATTCGGCTTAAATAAATATTACGTACTTACTCCTCAATTAAAATTAAAATAAATTTAAAAGGGTATTTACGCGTTTATTTTAAAATAGTTTACTAAATATGCAACCAATATTAAAATATCAATATTTAAATTGTCATTTTGATTAAAAAAATAACTGCATTCTTTTACTAACTGAAGGGGCCCGATATCAGATATGACATCGAACCTCTGTATTGTAATTGAGAATGTTCAACAACATCTTTTATTACAATGATATCGACATCTTTTTAATCGATATCAAATCCCTATAACTTGCCCCCAGTTATCCCAGGTATGAAAATCAATCAATAAAATTAATTGCAACTTCATTGAGTTTATGAAATTATTAAATTTAGTTATCTTGGAGTGTGCATTGTAATGTACAGTCGAGGAAATTGAATGTTTAGCACTTAACGGTTCAAGTTATGGTTGTGTTGTATGTACTACTAGCGACCCGCCCCGGCTTCGCACGGGTACTATACCTACATAAAAACCTTCCTCTTGAATTATTCTACCTATTAAAAAAATCTCATCAAAATCCGTTGCGTAGTTTTAAAGATTTAAGCGTACAAAGGGAGATAGGGACAGAAATAGTACATTGTGCATCAAGGGAGGTAAGTACGGAATTACTAACGAGAGTGTTAGAAGCCCGACGCCGTTAGGCGGAGGGCTTTTATGACTCGAGTTAGTATTCCGCTTACCGACCGTGATGCATACAATGTTTTTCATCACACTTGCCAACCAAAAGTAAGTTTTAAGACATAATATTATTAAATGGCGTACTGACATTTCTATTACTCCCTAGGGAATTTCACTTTTCTATTACTCCCGCTATGCGCGCAAGCAATGGCGCGCTTAGACAGCAAGTGTGATGAAAAAGTGACTTTATTTTATACTATGTAGTGAAGCACGTCCAATGTAAAATGAGCCATAAACTGCTAAACATGCAATTTCCTCGACCGTACATTGGGCTTTACGAGGATATTGGTTATTGGTGTCCAAAAAATATGCATGTAAAGTTAGCGCCAGTAGAAAACGAAAAAAAACGTAACAAATCCAAAATCTTGCATTATTTTATAACTTTCAGGCCACATTTTTGGTCTTATTACCAACTTAAAATCTTAAACCTCGAGTTTACATACATTCTTAATGAAAATCATTAACGTTTATAATGTCGTCAGGGATAGTGCGATTCCGCGTAACTAACAAATTCAATTAGCATCAATTTGAGTGCAAATTGTTTGATATTTGAACTCTATCTGCTTTGGTATCTGGGTCAAATTCTTTTCGTTGTCTTGTTTCATACCACTCTGTCAAGCTTTTAGTTACTGTTTCGACGAAGTATATTTAAAAAATCCGGTGCACTTTTATTTCTTTTTCAGGCTAGATTTTAATCCATACTTCAGATGTTGAAAACAAAACATCATCTCATACAAAAATCACCACTGCGTCACGTTTTTTAGGGACACAACATAAGGCAACGAAAATAATTTTGACTCATCTATTGCAATATCCCAACGATATCTGCTAACATATTTCACAATATCTGTCAAAAACAATGCTATTGAAAGTCGGCCATATTTGGTTACATTTTTTCCGTTTTCTACGTGCGCTGGCTTTACCATATTGCTCGCGGAGTGATCGAAAGGCAGAAAACTTTACTCAGAGGAGAAAAATTACTCTGTTGTATCCTATTACAATAAATTTATGTAGGTGCTGATTTACTTAAACAAATTGAATTATTGTCATAAATAAAACTATGAAAACGGATAAACTCCCGTATATTAATTAAATTTAACTTCATCCGACGTCCGCAGACCACGAACCCTGTAAAGTGTTCGAAACGTCGGGATGAAGTTAAATTTAACTAATATACGAGAGTTTATCCGTTTTCATAGTTTTGTTTCATGTGTAATCCTCGCGGTAACCGAAGAAAATATAATATTTTCATAAAATTAAGTTCTTTATTGTAGTTTAATTTTGCTTAAATATATTTTTGTGTCAATATATTTCGGGCTAGATCCCATTTTGTTCTGTAAAGTACAAGAAGATTAGAGAGTTAAATAAATCTGGCTTTTGTACGATTATGTACCCAAATGGATTTATACAAAACTTCGCTCCAACTGCTTGAGAGAATATCCAGGCGGACTTTGTTGAGAGGGGAGGGCACTGCCTGCTGAGTGAGGGCTGGTGGTGTGTGGGGGGGGGGGGGGCAGTGCCCCCATTGCCCCCCCTGGATCCGCACCTGATAATATCAAAAATACGCTGTATATTATCTGGCCGGTATACTCTAACGTATTCTTAACTGAGCAATTCTTTTTATTTTTGCCACTAAAATGAAATGTGAAAATTTGGGTAAATTTTATACTATTTCTGCTCAGAATCACGAGCTGATTCCATTTCCGGCGAAAAAAAAAACTGTCCCAAAAATTTCATACATATTTCGAATATCCTCTTGTTTTAGGTACCGCCATAGAAGGTGTATGGAAAATAGTAACACAATAGGAAAAAAAAAATCATGGGACACTTTTTTTTCGACGGAAATGGAATCGGCTTGTGATTCTGAGTAGAAATAGTATAAAATTTACCTAAAATTTCATATTTCATTTTAGTGGCAAAAATAAAAAGAATTACTCAACTTACTTATTCATAAACAGCTAACTTAGCAAGCCACTAAGTATTGTTTGTCCCTTTCGGTCTTATCAATGTGTCCATAAGAGCGAAAGAGTCGAAGAATACTTAGGGGGCTTAAGTTGGGAGACGTTTATGAATAAGGGGGTAAGTTACGACTTCTTCTGTTATTATTTCATAAATATCTAGTCAAGTTGGATAAGTGAAACATAACATAATAAGGTCAGCTATGCGTCGAATGTGTGAATAAGAGAATACTCTTATTCACACATTCGACGCTGCGTTCGTCAACGAGCTCGACGTCGAGACAGCCTTGTCTAAAATGAAAATCCTAGTTGTTTTATTTGACATTAGGAATCGAGGCTGTGAGCGAGGTTGTGGGCGAGTTCGTCGCTGTTTTTCGTTAGAGAATACGAATGTTCGTACATTAAACGTCAAACTCTCGACGCAGTGTAGTTCCAGCTCACGCCGCATTCGTCGCCGAGCACTAGTGTCGTTTAAAGTACCTAGATTAGTGAATACCATTTTTAGGCTCGACGCTGCCGCAGCGCTGACACAGACAAGCTTTCCTTAGTGAATAACACTGCAGTGCGGCTAAGTCCGGTTGATTTCTTTATTTTATTTTGATGAAAAGTTCGTCGTATGAGTCTTAAACTGTTCAATTCGGGTCGGAAATCAGTTGGGAGACGGACTTTCCTGATAGACGGTCTTACCCGCATTGACCTTACACAGTTTAACAAAAGAAAAACCGAATAACTTTAACAGCGTACTCCTGGACGCTTAGCCAAGTTGCCAATCGCTAACGCTTAGTAGCGTATCGTAGTTTTCCCTCTCTGTCACTATCATATTAGTGCAACAAAGAAATGCCTTTCGTTTAGCATTAGCGATTGGCAACTTGTCTAAGCATGCTGAAGTCATAAGAAGCAAAAATATTAGGTACATGTATCTCCTGGTCGAAACTTTTTTGATGTACGTATTCATAGATAGCAAAAAACATTTGTATTGAAAACCACAAAAAGCTTGTCTTTACCCACATCGATTCTTGTATAAATGTAGTGTTTCAGTTTCCTGTTTCATTTACTAAACTTGACTAAGATATTACTCGTAGATGTCATTTTAATACAATGTGTAATGTTTTTGTAAACGCCGCATGGACAGTTTTGTGACCTTAGAATAGTTAAAATTATAGTTTTTACATAAAATAAATCGATTTTCATATGTACTTTGATGTTTTCCTGATCATTCTACTTTTATGATTTGAACCATAAAACACTCTAGAAGTTATAGAAATTGCAAGTATAGCCATGTTCATACAATTAATGAAAATGTAAACAATCTCTACAAGTAATTTAGTAATAACCAAAATTAAAAAAAACCGACTTCAATCGATTTCTCCAAGATCCCATCATCAGACCCCGACTTGGAGCCAACGGAGGATATGTTATACACGATTGATAAAAAAATTGAGAATCTCATATCGAGTAGGTAACATAGACAAGAAAAAATCTGTCTAAGTGACATTCGCCTCCTTTTTGAGGTAGGTTAAAAATAGTAGATTGTTATTATCAAACCGCGATTAGAACGGGATCTGAAAGTACTGCTGACACAACAATGTATAAGTCAATCTGGGATATATCTATTCTTAGTTACATTCATATATTCATTAAGCGCAGAGACTGACAGACAATAGATAAATTAATCACTCACTACTTCTATAAACAACTCTTTTCTTGGTAAATATTGTGTCAACAGTACTTTCGAATCCCTTTCTAATTCCGGTTTGATAATAACCAAGGGCGGAAAGGAACCCATGTAAATTGAGATATTTTTGCGCTCGACCGTAGGGAGAGCGCGAAAGGATCGAGGGTAAAATGGGTTCTTTTCTTTCCCCGTGGTAAGCATAACGTTGAAAATGTCGGAAAAAATCATATTGTTTTTTTGGGGAATGTATGAAAATTTCGTTTTTTCGGGTTTTTACAGAAATAATCAATGTCACTGTCACTCCTTTCCATCCGTGTCAATTGATTTTTTTGACATCGCGCTCTCCTGGTTTGAGTGAAAATTAGACCTAATTCTCCTTGGTTTAGAGTTAAAAATGAAAGTGGAAAAATTCATAAATTTTTCGAAAAAATTAGAAAGAAACGGGATTTAATCCGGAAATTTTCAACGCTAGGTAAGCACTACTTTTCCGACTTTGAGGAAATTAATAAAGAAGTATAGTTCAGAAAATAAGTTTTTCCTAACTAGTGCGCAAAAGTAAACTTTGCGCAAACTCGCGTGCGTATTCTCTATTTAAGGCACTTGTTATGAAAAAAGTCGTTCAATACACGTGTAAAAACTTCTTTTTAAATCGGGTGATTGTCGCCCTCGTTTCACTCGGGCTCCAACTTTCACCCTCGTCGAAAAAAATGTTTTTTGAACTTGCATCGAAATGTACCTACTATTTTAATACTGCTACTGCACTTGTCGGTTTACCAAACTTTTTCATGCAATAGAAAGAGACGTTTTGTCATGTCAGCGTCTGTTCCTCGTCGTAATTATTAAAGAAAAAACTTTCCACCCTAAGGGAGGAAAAGCAATTTTCCACCCGCTTACCAACCCATGAAAATTCTACTTTCTGAGAAAGGAGGAATGAAAAGAAATAAAACTGTAGTAGTAGGTAATATCTTAAATATATTTACAAACATTCGGCATTACTTTTCTTCACATTAAACTACTACTACTCCGTACTCTGCACTCTGGGTTGATTTTTTTACTTTTTCATACCACCTATTCGATACGAACAGGTCCCTTCTTCATATTTTAAAGACAAACGATAGCGGAAGGTCTCTTCCAAGGTAGGAGGGAACAAATCATCACTTTTCAGTTGAGCAGGGAAGAAAAGACCCCTTTTCGAATAGGTGGTGTGAAAAGTATTAACACGTTCGACGCCGGTGACACAGCGTATGTGATCAATAAAATCTGACTGCTTTGCCAGTGGCACATATGTGACCAAAATGAATAGATTAAGTACACTTTTGACACAGGTGTTGTGTCGCTGGCATAGGAGTACAATCTTACTGGTCACACATAAGTGTCACTGGCATAAGCCACTGATCTCACCGCGAGCTACTAAGCTATGAACTATCGGCTATAAACACGAACAAAAGATACGCACTCCCGTGTAAATAAAAGAGACACCGCGATACTCGCCCAGCTATTAGTTATTACCGCCGGGCGAGTATCGCCGTGTCTCTTTTATTTAGAGAGTGCGTATCTTTTGTTCGTGTTTATAGCTCATAGTTCATAGCTTAACTAGTAGCTCGCGGTGAGACCAGTACCTAAGAGACATGGGCGTTCTATATGATAATTTCGATCGGTATAGTATTAGCACTCAGTGAAATTGTCCTGCGGGCGAATGTGTTAAAGTTCGTGAAATATAAATAACTTTCTACCTACATTATAGTAAAAATAAAAATTCAATTTATATTTCTCGAATTATACCTAAGTGTCGTTTCCGCTGTCATACATTTCCCTGATAACTGTCAAA
Source organism: Thaumatotibia leucotreta (assembly GCA_025490895.1). Lineage (NCBI taxonomy): Eukaryota > Metazoa > Arthropoda > Insecta > Lepidoptera > Tortricidae > Thaumatotibia > Thaumatotibia leucotreta. The sequence continues at coordinate 46,829 of JALPQI010008011.1, read as the reverse complement.
AGTCTCTGTAAACCGACACCGGTTTTGGCGGAAATCCCTAACACGTCCATTTTCTTGCTGATCGATTCGAACGCCGCGCGACCTTCTGGTAAGTCTATTTTGTTCAGGACCTGAAAAAAAAAACAATTTGTAAATTCCTCTTCTACACTAATCGTCAGAAGATCTAAAAAAAATGTTAACAAAAAATAGTTATTTGTGTTACAAGGGATCACAATTGTATTTTTCCGGCGAAGGCGTTCATTGAGCCCGAATGATGTGATGGATTCCACAATAGAATTCGGAATTTAGTGAAGGATTCTAAAGTGGAATCCTGAGTGAAATGAGGGATTCAAGCGTTACCGCCCAAGACAAAAATAATTTTGATACCGTGTGACACATACCGCTTTTCACACCACCTATGAGAAAAATACGATATAAGACATTACATATTTAATATTTTTGCGCACAATGGATTCGTAATTGATTATGTACGCATGTAATTTTTTAGGCTGGCAACAGAAAGTCTTTGAACAGAAAAGTGCCATTTTGATCCCCCCCAGCAAGGAAGAAAAGACCCGTATTCGAATAGGTAGTGTGAAAAAAAGTTTATAGTATTCACGCACTTTTGTTCACATGCATTTTTAATTTTTATTAACCGACTTCAAAAAAAGGAGGAGGTTCTCAATTCGACTGAATTTTTTTTTTTTTTGTTGTATGTATGTTACCTGATATCTCCGAGAATAGTGAACCGATTCTAAAATTTCTTTTGTGATCGAACGTGTATTACCCCGAGATGGTCCCATTGGCACCAAGTTGGGGTCTGATGATGGGATCCTGGAGAAATCGAGGGATCTCTTCAAATGTTATAGGTACATGTATGGCGCTTTTGGTAATTTTCATTCATTTACAAGAATTTGCATTCAGAAAGTAGGATTTGAGGAAACCAATGATGGAAACGGCGCTGTAGTGCGCCAGCTGTGACAGCGGGGCGCAGGTGCTGTCCAGCAGGTATATGAGGCCGCAGCGCCGTGCTGAAGGAACTGGATACTCACGACGCAGCCCCGGCAGCTCGGCGTGAGGTGCTCCAGCTGTGACAGCGGGGCAGGTGCTGTCCAGCAGTATATGAGGCCGCAGCGCCGTGCTGAAGGAACTGGATACTCACGACGCAGCCCCGGCAGCTCGGCGTGAGGTGCTCCAGCTGTGACAGCGGCGCAGGTGCTGTCCAGCAGGTATATGAGGCCGCAGCGCCGTGCTGAAGGACCTGGATACTCACGACGCAGCCCCGGCAGCTCGGCGTGAGGTGCTCCAGCTGTGACAGCGGCGCAGGTGCTGTCCTGCAGGTATATGAGGCCGCAGCGCCGTGCTGAAGGAACTGGATACTCACGACGCAGCCCCGGCAGCTCGGCGTGAGGTGCTCCAGCTGTGACAGCGGGGCAGGTGCTGTTCAGCAGGTATATGAGGCCGCAGCGCCGTGCTGAAGGAACTGGATACTCACGACGCAGCCCCGGCAGCTCGGCGTGACGTGCTCCAGCTGTGACAGCGGCGCAGGTGCTGTCCAGCAGGTATATGAGGCCGCAGCGCCGTGCTGAAGGAACTGACTCACGACGCAGCCCCGGCAGCTCGGCGTGAGGTGCTCCAGCTGTGACAGCGGCGCAGGTATATGAGGCCGCAGCGCCGTGCTGAAGGAACTGGATACTCACGACGCAGCCCCGGCAGCTCGGCGTGAGGTGCTCCAGTTGTGACAGCGGCGCAGGTGCTGTCCAGGTATATGAGGCCGCAGCGCCGTGCTGAAGGAACTGGTTACTCACGACGCAGCCCCGGCAGCTCGGCGTGAGGTGCTCCAGCTGTGACAGCGGCGCAGGTGCTGTCCAGCAGGTATATGAGGCCGCAGCGCCGTGCTGAAGGAACTGGTTACTCACGACGCAGCCCCGGCAGCTCGGCGTGAGGTGCTCCAGCTGTGACAGCGGCGCAGGTGGTGTCCAGCAGGTATATGAGGCCGCAGCGCCGTGCTGAAGGAACTGACTCACGACGCAGCCCCGGCAGCTCGGCGTGAGGTGCTCCAGCTGTGACAGCGGCGCAGGTATATGAGGCCGCAGCGCCGTGCTGAAGGAACTGGATACTCACGACGCAGCCCCGGCAGCTCGGCGTGAGGTGCTCCAGCTGTGACAGCGGCGCAGGTGCTGTCCAGCAGGTATATGAGGCCGCAGCGCCGTGCTGAAGGAACTGGATACTCACGACGCAGCCCCGCCGGCCAGCTGGCAGCTCGGCGCTGTAGTCAGCGTTGCCAGATGGTCACGAAAGTGACTATCTGCGTGACTTTTGACCCTCCCGCGTGACAAGCGCGTGACTTGTGATTTTAAGGGAATTTTCGTGACTTTTTACCCTATTAAGAAATTTTCGTGTTTTTTTTTACAAAAGTCAATTTTGAAACAAAATATTTGTAATTTATGATTTTGGGACGCACCCACAAATAGTCAAAGTTGTCATTATCAATGACACTCATGACACTGACAAGTGACAGTATCAACATTCGCTTTCGCTATTATCAATATCAGTAATGGGCATTGGCAGAGTGACAATAACACTTATTTCGTAAATATTAAGGTGTAATTTTGAGTGATTCGTTTAAGTCGCTGGCGAGTTTATATTGGTTTAGACAGACGTACTGCAATTGCAAAAAGCTACATAAATACTTTCAAGGAAAATTATTTTCAACTTGATCGGTTTAGAAGGTTCAGTAAAAAAACTACGGAACCCTGCACTGAGCGTGGTCCGACACGCTCTTGGCCGGTTTTTTTTTTTGCTAAAATCGATTTATCAAGAACAACTGAAACGCGTGACTTTTGGAGCCAAATCGTGATTTTTAGGAAACCCAAACGTGACTAGTGACGCGACAGCCCTGGCAACACTGGCTGTAGTGCGCCAGTTCATGCGTGAGGTGCTCCAGCTGTGACAGCGGCGCAGGTGCTGTCCATCAGGTATATGAGGCCGCAGCGCCGTGCTGAAGGAACTGGTTACTCACGACGCAGCTCCGCCAGCTAGTGAGGTGCTCCAGCTGTGACAGCGGGGCAGGTGCTGTCCAGTTATATGAGGCCGCAGCGCCGTGCTGAAGGAACTGGATACTCACGACGCAGCCCCGGCAGCTCGGCGTGAGGTGCTCCAGCTGTGACAGCGGGGCGCAGGTGGGTCAAACTTAAAATCATGTTACGAGTCTTTCCGGTGGACATTTTAAAAGTTAAGGGCTATGAGAGCTAATTTTCTTATTAAACCCTTATTGTCATTTAAAGGCACTCCTTTCCTATTGAATTGTATGATAAAAATTACGACTACACTCCTACCAGTTGCTTACTATTGCCCACAGGAAAGAGGGGCTCTACAGTTCAGCAGAACACGCACTTTTTCTTTCCTGTGGTCGATAGTTAACAGCCTGTGGACAGATTGTAATGATTTTTATCATACAAAGTAATGGAAAAGGAGGACGTCTTAATGAAGATTAGGCTTTCATAAGAAAATCAAGCTTTATAGGCCTTAACTTTTAGATTGTCCACCGGAAAGACTCCGAACATGGGTTTAAGTTTGACCCAGGTGCTGTCCAGCAGGTATATGAGGCCGCAGCGCCGTGCTGAAGGAACTGGATACTCACGACGCAGCCCCGGCAGCTCGGCGTGAGGTGCTCCAGCTGTGACAGCGGCGCAGGTGCCGTCCAGCAGGTATATGAGGCCGCAGCGCCGTGCTGAAGGAACTGGATACTCACGACGCAGCCCCGGCAGCTCGGCGTGAGGTGCTCCAGCTGTGACAGCGGCGCAGGTGCTGTCCAGCAGGTATATGAGGCCGCAGCGCCGTGCTGAAGGAACTGGATACTCACGACGCAGCCCCGGCAGCTCGGCGTGAGGTGCTCCAGCTGTGACAGCGGCGCAGGTGCCGTCCAGCAGGTATATGAGGCCGCAGCGCCGTGCTGAAGGAACTGGTTACTCACGACGCAGCCCCGGCAGCTCGGCGTGAGGTGCTCCAGCTGTGACAGCGGGGCAGGTGCCGTCCAGGTATATGAGGCCGCAGCGCCGTGCTGAAGGAACTGGATACTCACGACGCAGCCCCGCCGGCCAGCTGGCAGCTCGGCGCTGTAGTCAGCGTTGCCAGATGGTCACGAAAGTGACTATCTGCGTGACTTTTGACCCTCCCGCGTGACAAGCGCGTGACTTGTGATTTTAAGGGAATTTTCGTGACTTTTTACCCTATTAAGAAATTTTCGTGGTTTTTTTACAGAAGTCAATTTTGAAACAAAACATTTGTAATTTATGATTTTGGAACGCACCCACAAATAGAGAATTGTCTCTTGTCAAAGTTGTCATTATCAATGACACTCATGACACTGACAAGTGACAGTATCAATATTATTCAATATTCGCTTTCGCTATTATCAATATCAGTAATGGGCATTGGCAGAGTGACAATAACACTTGTTTCGTAAATATTAAGGTGTAATTTTGTGTGATTCGTTTAAGTCGCTGGCGAGTTTATATTGGTTTAGACAGACGTACTGCAATTGCAAAAAGCTACATAAATACTTTCAAGGAAAATTATTTTCAACTTGATCGGTTTAGAACGTTCAGTAAAAAAACTACGGAACCCTGCACTGAGCGTGGTCCGACACGCTCTTGGCCGGTTTTTTTTGCTAAAATCGATTTATCAAGAACAACTGAAACGCGTGACTTTTGGAGCCAAATCGTGATTTTTAGGAAACCCAAACGTGACTAGTGACGCGACAGCCCTGGCAACACTGGCTGTAGTGCGCCAGTTCATGCGTGAGGTGCTCCAGCTGTGACAGCGGCGCAGGTGCCGTCCAGCAGGTATATGAGGCCGCAGCGCCGTGCTGAAGGAACTGGATACTCACGACGCAGCCCCGGCAGCTCGGCGTGAGGTGCTCCAGCTGTGACAGCGGGGCAAGTGCTGTCCAGCAGGTATATGAGGCCGCAGCGCCGTGCTGAAGGAACTGGATACTCACGACGCAGCCCCGGCAGCTCGGCGTGAGGTGCTCCAGTTGTGACAGCGGCGCAGGTGCTGTCCAGCAGGTATATGAGGCCGCAGCGCCGTGCTGAAGGAACTGGTTACTCACGACGCAGCCCCGCCAGCGAGGCAGCTCGGCGTTGTAGTGCGCCAGTTCATGAGTGAGGTGCTCCAGTTGTGACAGAGGGGCGCAGGTGCTGTCCAGCAGGTATATCAAGCCACGGCAGCGCTCTACGTGCTGAAGGAACTGGATACCTAAAACGTTTAATAGTTAAAATACAGGGGTCCTTTTCACCAGTACAAAATGATGAAATTCTGCGGGTAGCACTCGACAAGCACCGGGACTTGCGTCAACATAGAAGACAGAAAGGCAGCGTTGCGGCAATCAAAGCTAGTGACCATGATTTGCGTAGGCTGTCTCGACAACTTAAAGATAAGTGGTGGCGGGACAAAGCTTGTTTCATGCAATGGCTCAGTGACACAAACCAGCTTGGAGAATTTTACAAGTGCGTAAGTTGATTGGTACATCTTCCCATGCAAAGGTTCCATTGAAGTCTTTTGATGATAGGAACCTCTTAACAAGCAAACAGGATGTACTAAAGCGCTGGGCAGAACATTTCAATACTCTGCTTAATGTAGAACGTGCAGCTGATCTGCAGAGTATCAGCTTAATGCCTCAACTTCCCTTTGCCATCGAGCTGAATGAGCCTCTATTGCGTGACGAAGTTGTTACTGCAATTAGACAGCAACAAAACAACCGGGCGGCTGGCATTGACCTTATACCGGGAGAGCTGTTCAATTACGGCGGGGGGGAGTTGCATTCGTTAGTGTGGAAACTCTTCGTTCAGATGTGGGAGCAAGAGCGCGTTCCAGATATTTTTAAAGTATCGCGCATAAGCGCTCTATACAAGAACAAGGGCGACCGATCTGACTGCAACTCTTACCGTGGTATTTCTCTACTCTCGGCCCCTGGGAAGTTCTTTGCCAGAATTCTATTAAACCGCCTAAAAGATTTGTCTGAAAGGATTCTGCCCGAAACCCAATTTGGCTTCCGACCTGAGGCACATGCGAAGCGATCTTCTCCGTACGTCAACTTCAGGAGAAGAGCAGAGAGCAGGGTCGCCAACTGTACCTCTGTTTTGTTGACCTTGAGAAAGCTTTCGACAGTGTGCCTCGTGAGGCTCTTTGGGTAGTGCTGGGAAAGCTTGGATGCACGGAAAAGTTTGTAAGACTTCTCAGACTCCTGCATGACGACATGCAGTGCTGCGTCTCCGTAGACGGCGAACAGACTGACTTCTTCCCCGTTACCTGTGGGGTGAAGCAAGGTTGCGTATTAGCACCGACTCTGTTCGCTCTATACTTTGCAGTGGCAGTTAAAGAGGTCTTACAAACAGTTTCCCAAGGAGTCCGCATCCGCTTCCGAACAGACGACAGTCTTTTCAACCTGGCTAGACTTAAGGCCCATACAAACGTCTCGTATGCATTGATCTCTGAGATTATGTATGCTGATGACTTGTGCTTCCTAGCAGAATCCCCAGACCTGGGGGCCGGCAACAGCTGATCTCCGCTTTTCACCATGCCTGCTGTAAGTTCGGCCTAAAGATTAGTGTCACGAAGACAGAGGTGATGTCCCTGGATAATCACGGGCACGAGACACTGGTCATGAAGCTTGGTGACGACGTGCTGAAGCTAGCTGGGAAACACTGTAACAACTAAGTGTGACCTCGATGCTGAGATCAACAGCAGGCTTGGTGCTGCAGCTGCAGCATTTGGCATGCTGTGTTCCAAGGTCTTCTCCTCACACGATCTTAAGTTGGCCACCAAGATATCGGTCTACATGGCAATTGTGCTGCCAAACCTCTTATATTCCTCCGAGACGTGGTGCGCGTATCGTCGCCACATACGCACTCTGGATCGTTTCCACCTCAAATGCCTCCGTGCCATCATAAAGATTAGATGGTCCGAAAGAGTGCGTAATACCGATATTCTGCGACGAGCCAATTTGGTGGCATTTAATCTTATTTAATGCATCGGCAGCTTCGGTGGTGTGGTCACGTATCGCGTATGGCGGAGGAGAGAGTGGCAAAGCGTATATTATACTCTGAGCTGGAGGAGGGCAAGCGACAGCATGGCGGTCAACTCCTCCGGTACAAGGATGTCCAAAAACGTCACTTGAAGAATTGTAATATAGAGCCCTCTCGATGGGAGCGCCTGGCAGCACAGCGGCCAGAATGGCGCAGGTTGGTTAACAACAAGGTGCGGGAGTTCGAGGATCAACGTAAAATTGACCTTGACTTCGAACGCGACCAGCTCAAGGCCCGTCCACCTGCTGCTATCACATATAATTATGTAAACAGGGTACTTACGTGTCCTCAATGTGCACGGGGTTTCGCCGCAAAGATAGGCTATATTAGCCATCTACGAGCGCATGAGCGCAAAAATACCGATTAGGAGTCGAAGTGGTCGCCATGGCCGACATCGGTCGGACTCATCATCAGTAGTCCAAAATACAAAACACATTTTTCTTTACTACTGATTTCGAACATTAAAACTAAAATACTAATGTTTGAACTTATCCGCAAATCTAACAAAAAATGTGGACGTATTACGCATCTATCGATATGCATAAGTAACAAAACGTACGAACTGTCAACTGTTTGTTTAAAATGTAATCGTGCGCGGATTCCACAACCCGCCATACCGTACCGTTGACGCCTTGTAATTAGTGCGCCCCTATATTTTACATTTGCATGAAGGAGAAATAATAAAAAACAAAACAAACAAATGTGATCTATTATCAAATCAAGTAGGTATTTTGTTACTTTAAATACACAAATAGATAGAGCCCTCGCAGGAATTCGAACCCGGAACCTCCAACTTCGCAGGCAGGGTCTCTGTCAATTGAGCTACGAAGACTGTCTAGAAAGAGGCGGAATATTACGTTTTATTAAAAATAACATGAAGTTATGATTACGTACCTAGGCCATAGTTTTTGTGGGAGCCGGGTATCAAGCCCGGCAAGTCCGCAATCGCCACCTGCTCGTAGTCGTCGTAAGGGACCATGCCTGCAATAATACGTATACATTACTACAAGAAAATGAAAAAATAATATATTTGGCCCCCACCACTCTTCACTTTACAAACAGCCATTTTAGATAGCGTAGTATAAAACATGGCGAATCTAGAAGGGTTCATAAACCTCGATGGAGGAAGCACGTTTACTAAAAAGGCAGCTGCCATTTCAGGTTACACTTACCGATATGTGGTCTAAGTGTGGTGAACGGGTAGGGCGCCACGGTTGGCCGCGCTCGCGTCAACGCGCGGAGCAGGGTACTCTTACCCGCGTTTGATACGTATACTCACCGATATACATATATATCTGGGCCTAGATCATTGCACAGCATCGTAAAGAGGAAATGGGAGTTACCTTTTTTCATATTCCCAGGAAATGTCAATATCCATGGAGGAAGCACGTTTACTAAAAAGGCAGCTGCCATTTCAAGTTACACTTACCGATATGTGGTCTAAGTGTGGTGAATGGGTAGGGAGCCACGGTTGGCCGCGCTCGCGTCAACGCACGGAGTAGGGTACTCTTACCCGCGTTTGGAAACCCGAGGAGGCCTGCAGCAATACATGGATTGACATAATGGGTAGTGGCTTTTACGAAAATGGGTAATAATACGCATTCCTAGCAATCGTTTTGAAGTATGTATGTATGTAAATTCTTTATTGTACACAAAAAAAAAACAGGTAAATAAAAATTCACAACAATTCAACAGCTACAAAGGCGAACTTATCCCTGTAAGGGATCTCTTCCAATTAACTTTTGAGCAAAAGAGTGAACTATATGAAACAAGAGATACTAGACAAACAAACGTGTACAGTGCGTGATTTGAATGATACCAATGTAATTATATAGTATATTACCTACTACGCTTAATTCGTACATAAATATACTACACATATAGTAAGTATAGTAGTAAGTATAGTGAAGTATTAGGGTGAATCAACTTTTTTCTGTCTGTGGTCATTAAATTCCGACCGAGACCCATATTTTAGTCTCGGCCGAGACCGACACCGAGAATAAATTTGATTCTCGGCCGAGACCAAGACCGAGACTTGGTAGAAAGAATAAAAAACGTATAAATACCTATCATAAAAAATCCCTAGCAAATACCTATAGTAACTCCAACGTCAAACTAAGTACAGCATTTTTTTTATGGATATTTTCTTTTTGGATTTTTTTTATGTAGGTACCCCACAAACCGGCATTCGAATTTTAGGTATTTTTATCGATACTATGATAGGGTCGCTTACTCTAAATTATTCCTTCCGTTCGTTTTAAAGTGAAATTGAAGTCAGTCAGTTGTCAATATAAAACCAATAAAATCGCAGTAAGTTCTCGAGATGGCGTCAAGCTCGCCAATTACAGCTCATTATGAATCTCGGCCACGGCCGAGAGTCCCGGCCATTTTTGGCCGAGAGCCGAGAGGTACATCTCGGCTCGATCTTTGGCCGAGAATGACGAGACCGAGACCGAGATCTCGGTCGGACCTTAGCTGGTCATGGTTACGGTCGCCTGAGTCACGCTGGTTTTATGCATAATTATGCTACTTAAACTATGCAAACATGCATTTTTCTGGTGTTAATAAACCCTTAATAGGTCATCTACAAACATGGACTATATGCATGTTTTCATACATTAAGTAGCATCATTTTGCATAAAACCAGCGTGACTCAAGCGACCGTAACCATGGCAATAACAGACAGAAAAAAGTTGATTCACCCATTAACATTTGACAAATAATTAAATTGACCGTACATTTAGGTTTATTTCCTCCGAACGATCAATGTAACGCGTGTACTGCTTAAGTAGTTGTCAAACGTTGTAAGTGATTCAAATGGGAGATACAAGGGGAAGGTTTAAGTATATCCATGCGAAGAAGGGTGCTAGTATGTATGTAAATTCTTTATTGTACACAAAACACAGGCAAAAATATACATTTTTACAAAAAAATTGACAGGTACAAAGGCGAACTTATCCTTGTAAGGGATCTCTTCCAGTTAACCTTAGTTAGCTAGTGGCTAGGTGGGCTAGTTGTAAGTAATTTAAATTAATATTTACCAATGTGTGCCATGGACCGGACTTCGAGATTGTACACATTAGTTTCGCCAATGGCGCCGAGCTCCGCTATATCAGGTGCCTGGAAACGAGAAAAATGCGTAAATTACACAAGTTTCTTTCAAAAATTTTTTTTTGATCAAGCTTTTATTGCCGACTGTACTTTCTTTAGTTATTTTAATCTAGAACATTAAAGCCAATCGAACCCCGAAATTTGATAGGGTTATTAGGGTTAGGTACAACGTTTGTTTCTTAATAAATAAAAAAAAGAACCTATAGCCGCGTCCGCCCCCCCCCCCTCCAATATCGACATGTCTTCCTGTCACACTTATGCACGAAATTACATGTGTGATAGAAAGGCAATACCTACGTTCCGACATTCGCGGCCATTATTAACAAAGTTGCGCAGTTAAAAGTAGTTCCACAAAACTATGAATAAGTTTGACTGTGGAGTCATGTCTCACTATAATTAATATATCACATCAGATACACTTACGCCGCGTTTACGACACTCACAGTCGTAAACGTAGGTACATGGTTATAATTTGTAATACGTAATTCAATTCAAACTAGGTATGTCTATAAAATGTCCAGAAGATATCTTTTAAGCTTATTTTTAAAAACAGTTTTTTTGGGTTCAGCGACAATGCTCTTAGGCAAGGTGTTCAGTAAAAATGGTATACGTTTTTTAAGTGTTCTATCTCCGTAATAATGACACACTCTCGGTACTACAAAGCCTGAGGTCATTGAACCTATTATTAACTAATGTTAATGTCAGATGTTCATGGCTGCCTATTTACTGCTAATAAACATATCCATCTGTCTCTGCCACTCTAACAGAAGCGTCATTAGTGTGACAGAGAGGAATACTATGAGTACCTGAGCGGTGTCTGTGAGGAAGAATCTATTGCCGCGTCCGCCGGCGCCGCCCCTGGCCGCCACGAAGAGAGTCCCTTCCTCACTGAGGTCCCCCACCACTGTCCCTGATTCGTCCCTCACTATTGTCCCTGTAACATCCAGTTTAGTTTTTAACTCTTACATTGGCCATACAGCCAAGGGTATAAATATATATACAATTTTAGGCACTGGTCTCACCGCGAGCTATTAAGCTACGAGGGCGATACTCGCCCAGCTATCAGCTATCACCGCCGGGCGAGTATCGCCCTGTCTCTTTTTTTACACGGGAGTGCGTATCTTTTGTTCGTGTTTACAGCCCATAGTTCATAGCTTAGTAGCTCGCGATGAAAACAGCGCCTAAGTTATGAACTATCGGCTATAAACACGAAAAAAAGATCATCATCATCTTCAGTCTATGATAGTCCACTGCTGGACGTAGGCCTCTCCTATTAACTATGCGTATAAGCGCATTAGGAGGTAAATACCTGTAATCGCCATGCTGGGCAAGCGGATTGGCGATCGCAGTAATGTGTCCACTATGATGACGCTGCTGCCCATCATCAATCTTTTATCAAATAATGGTCAGTGACACTTCAATCTCTTAGTCGACTCTTACGACAACCGAAGGAGGAGTTGGGGTGGCGACAAATGTATTCTTACTGCCGTCACCACACGGCGGAACAAAAGATCCTCCCGTGTAAATAAAAGAGACATGACGATACTCGCCCGGCGGTGATAGCTGATTAGCTGGGCGAGTATCGCCGTGTCTCTTTTATTTACACGGGAGTGCGTATCCTTTGTTTGTATTTTTATCCGATAGTTCATAGCTTAGTAGCTCGCGGTGAGACCAGTGCCATAGTCCTTTATGCTTAGGGCATGCAATCCCGGTATTAATTTGTATGCAATCACGGGATTTTACATTCGGAAAAACTAATGCTAGCCTGTTCTAATTTTGGGTTCATCACGTTTTTATGTCACGCGTTACCATGGTTACGTTTTCCTGGGTCACCCTAAAAATCGCACTATAATAGCATTAAAATGTACTAAACTTTGTTTTTTTTTCTATGGTGGGTCACACACTGATCATATTAGCTTTACTAACGCAGCATACTTTCTTCTAGCAAACTATGCCACTTTTGTCCACTTTTATCTGTGCGATCTGTCGTTACAAACCAATCGAAACGACTAATCGATAGTGTATTTCAATATCGTTAACGATTTACTTAATCGAAGACGTTATCGGAAATCGCAACAAAAATCCATGCAATCATGAATGGGTCAAAATTCTCTTAGTTGTCTTATTTTGTGTCCCAAATAACGTGACGGAGACGTGATTTTTGTATGAAATGATGTTTTGTTTTCTATTTCTCGTGTATGGATTAAAATCTAGCGTGAAAAAGAAATATAACTGCACCTGTATTTTTGTATATACTGAGTCGAAACAGCAACTAAATACGTGACTGAGTGGTATGAAACAAGACAACGAAATGGCAATTATAAAGCGATGAATCGCCACGATTTTCGTCCAATCGATCGAAGCGATGTATCGTGCCATGAATGATGCAATGCAATGTATCGAATTGAGATGAACTAACGAATATCTATCGATTGCAGTCAATGAATATCATAAAATAGGTTTTTTAGCGTGAAGCTGGCCCCCCCCCATTGTGTTTTTTAAAAAACGTATGTTAGAATCGGGTCCTAACGATTTCATATACCGAACTAACGTGAACCAACGATGAACTAACGATATAGATATGTTATTTGCGGGCAAAAAGTTTGGGGCGGTCAACTTTACGGACATAACTGGATCCAGCGACTTTATTGTACAGTTTCCAACGAGTAAATGATAGATCGTAGCGATCTTTTGCTTGTACGTCAAAGTATGTCCTATACTTTGACGTATAAACTGGTTTTATAAATAAATGACTGACGAAATGCCCTTTAAGGATAACTTACCTAAAGGCACGGGCACAACGACATGTGAAGCGTTCTTCCCGTGGCGATCCTTGTTGTCTCCGCGGCCTCCGTGAAGCGCCTGCGTCACCGCCTTGACGTGGTTCAAGCTTTTCACCGTGTGGGTGGCCTGGCAGTTAAACAAATTAATAAAAATATATTTAAGGAAAAAAATCCTTTTATTTCTTATTTTAACTTCATCATGGCCTTAGCGTCTATGGCAGACGATTTATGGTGTAATATTCGAGAAGCACCTTTTCTGATGACTCAATAGACCGATGCGAGACCGACATAGTCTACCGCAGGACTGACAAGAAAAGTTTGCGGAAATGGGCGCCGAAGCACCTTGGCGTCGCTTCTGTCGCTTATCAGCGAGTGCAGCAAACCATGTCTCATCACAAATTTTGCGACCCTCCGCAATACACTTGCGCCACTCTGTTCGTTGTTCTGCGACCTTCTCCCAGTGCCGGTAGTCAATATGAAAGGCAATCATGTCCCTCTTTGCGCAGTCTTTAAAGCGAAGCAATGGCCTTCCTACGCTACGCTTTGCATTCGCAACAGCACCAAGAAGAACACTACGAGGTAGTCGAGAGGGTTCCATCCTGTGCACATGCCCTAACCAACGCAGACGTCTCTGCTTAAGAAACGCGGTTAAGCTAGGCAGCTGTGCAATTTCAAGGACCCTCTCGTTTGTCACCCGGTCTTGCCATGATATACCCAAGATCTTACGAAGGCACCGCATGTAAAAGGTGTTTAACCTGCGCTCTACTTTTGCATACGTCGTCCAGGTTTCAGCTCCGTACAAGAGTATGCTTAAAATAGAAGCCTGAAAGACCAACATCTTCGTCTTTGATGTTAGATGCTTGTTTTGCCATACTCTTGTACTAAGCTTCCCGAACATGGTCGCCGCTTTACCGATACGAATGTCGACCTCCGCATCAAGCGAGAGGTTGTTCGTTACGGTCGACCCTAGGTAGCAAAATCTGTCAACTACCTCTAACAGCGCGCCATCGAGTGTAATGACTGGGACTATGGAGGTTCCTTGTGCTAGCACAACGGTTTTCCTCGTGTTTATGGTCATGGCAAAAATGGAGCATGCCTGCGAGAATTGACTTACCATTAACTGAAGGTCACGTTCAGAGTGAGCAACAAAGGCTGCATCGTCAGCATAAAGCAGGCTGTCAACGAAAAGATCCACACGGTTCTTTTTCGACTTGAGAAGGGAGATGTTAAACATCTTTCCGTCGTCCCTCGTGTGCAGATGGATGCCCTGTTTGTTTTCGCCAAAAGCGGTTCGTAAAATAAGCGAAAAGTAAATCCCAAACAGGGTAGGAGCCAAGACGCAGCCCTGTCGCACTCCCCTAGAAACAACGAACGGGTCAGATGACTCACCGTTAAACACCACTGTGCCATTCATACTTTCATGAAAAGATTCCACAAGTCGCAGAAGCTTAGGTGGACACCCAATGCTCTCGAGTGCTGTGTACAAACCCTCCCTGCTGACAGTGTCAAATGCCTTATTAAGGTCAACGAAAGCCACAAACAAGGGGGTCTTCTGTTCACGACACTTCTCTTGTATTTGGCGAAGTGTGAAAATCATGTCTACTGTGGAACGCTCGGAGCGAAAGCCACACTGTGCCTCAGGGTAAATGCGCCCTGCAAGCTTTTGGAGTCTTGAAAGAATGACTTGCCCAAAAAACTTGCCAACAATGCTCAAAAGGGAGATGCCACGGTAATTGTTGCATTCGCCGCGATCGCCTTTGCCCTTGTATAGCGTAATGATATTTGCGTCACGCATATCCTGAGGCACATCTCCCGCTTCCCAGCATTTGCACAGCAGATTGTACACTATAGGCCTCACGCACTCGAGTTTTAGTAATTCGGCATGGATGCCATCACCGCCGGGACTCTTACCAAGCTTAAGCCTACTGACAGCCTTAGCAAACTCATCTACAGACGGTAGATCGTCTAACTCGGTCATAACATCCAGTTTGGGCATACTACGTAAAGCCTCCGGATGTATGTCGACTGGACTCGAGTAGAGACTTTTGTAATGCTCGACCCAACGGTCAAGTTGCCTGTTACTATCTAAAATGATAGCACAGCTCGCGTCTTTGAGAAGGGCTGTCTTCTTGACTTGGGGTCCGAGTACCCGTTTTATGCCTTCATATACACCACTCATGAGCCCCCGGTCGGCACACCATTGCATGGTGCGACCAAGTTCAGACCAGTACAAGTTGGTGAAGTACCTTACACTACGCTGAAGTGCAGATTTAGAACTTTGAAGCATATTCTTCGTGGCCAAACTGGGATTCATGCGGTGCTTGAGGGCGGCTTCACGCTTGGCATCTAATAGAGGCTGCAAATGTTTGATATTAACCGAGAACCAGTCCTGGGACTTGGTCTCAGCAAAACCAAAAACCTCAGTGGCGCCAACAGTCAGCAGCTTTTTAACACCTTCCCACTCCACGCTTATAGGAGTATTTGCGTTCCAGGTATCCAGCTCAGTTTTCACCAAACACTCAAACATATGGCATTTTTCGCCGTTCCTAGTATTAGAAAGGTTCAACTTTCTCCTACCCGGCGTTTTGGACGAATGTATCCTCTTTTGAGTGATGGCTACTTTTGCTGCTACCAAGGAGTGGTCGGTATCGCAGTCAGTGCTATGAAACGTGCGTGTGTGAAGGAAGTCGCGGAGATCCCTTCTTCTGGTCAAAAAAGGATACTAAAAGGAGACTATCCCCAAAACCTAAAAAAAATCATAATGGACACGAGCATCTTGCCCAGCCTTACATATGGATGCCAGACATGGACTTTCACCAGCAAAATTAAAAGTAAAATCTCAACATGCCAACATGCGATGGAGAGGAGTATGCTGAAACTTAGAAAGATACAAAAAATCTGATGTGAGGAAATAAGGAGAATGTGTAACTATATGATGAGGTATTTCCTCACATGAAAAGTGTCCAGGTTTTTTAGGGATACTTTTTGTAAGTGTACAGCCTCCAAACTAGGACAAATCCAATGAAACCCGGACAGATGGTAGCCCTACCAGCTCTGGTATGGAAGTTGACAAGACAGAAACTTTAATTATACACCATGTTTTTATTGATTTCCGTTAAAGTAAAGGGAAGCTTATTTAGGTCAAAAAATATCAATTTCTCTAAGAAACTAGTATCTTAACTCTTACTGTTATTGAGTTATTAAGAAAATAAGTTTAATGACTGAACAAGTGTATTGCAACCTTTATTACATCCTAATAAAACTTATTTTGACATGTGCCGTCAGTAGGGATTGCAATTGCTGGATCCAGCATCCAGCAATCCAGCTGGATCCAGCGCATTTTTCGATCTGCTGGATCCAGCAGCCAGTGCTGGATCCAGCGCTGCGGATCCGCAAATAAAATTCACCAAAAAAATGCAAAATTAACTTTACATAAACTTATTTTACGTCGTGTTTGAAACAGTTCCGCGATACTGCGCTTAGTCCTAGACGGCCGTGGCTACTAATACGTGTGCTCCTTCCAATTTATGGTTGAAACAATGTGTATGGCTAAAAGTGGGAAAGAGTGGATAGATTCTAATGTAGTGCTTCGGAATGAGAAATCTATGTTTATGCTACGTTTTTGGTTGGGTATAAATTGCCTGAGTTTGGTTTTATTGAAATTAAGCTTTAAATTGTGATCATCCGACCAGGTTACGATATTTTGAATGGTTGTATTTAAGCTATTATTTAAATCTAATTGATTGTGGCAAAGTTGAATTACAGATATGTTGTCAGCAAAAAGAGTACAAAATTTATCTATACATTTAGGCAGATCACTTATTCTATAGATTAAAAATAAAACACAACCGAGAACACTGCCTTGGGGTATAGATCGAGTAATATTAGTTTTATCTGATTTAAATATTTGTATGGTAACTGTGATGTAGTTGTGATATTGATATTCTATTTCAACGCATTGTTTACGACCTACAGGTCCTTAGGTACCTTATTAAGGTATGGTATGAACCAATTGTGAGCTGAGCCTCTAATACCTATTCCAAATAAATTTTGCAATAAAATATCATATAAAACACAATCATAAGATTTGCTCATACCTAGCAACTAGCAACATACCAATAGCATATTTTCTGTCATTTATTGTGTTTAAAACTTCGTTTGTGTACTTGAAAACTGCTGACGATGTTAAGCGACCTTTTCGGAAACCGTTCTGAGAATCGTTAAATACATATTTTAAACTTTTCACAAAAAAAAACGGTTCGACATAGCGATTTCAAAAATTTAGAAAAAAAATTTAGAAGGGAAGGGCCTACATGTTTAATAACGGACATTTTATGCAGATCTGGGACTGTTTCTTCTGTAAAAGACTGGTTAATGAGAAGTGTCATAGGAGGGGTTAACTCTTCAGCGCATTTTCTTACTAAATAGGGTGGTACTGGCAACTCATCTTGGCCAAAACTTCTTTTATTTTTGAGACATTATTTAATTAGTTTGAAAACTTCAAGTGAGGTGACGGGGCTAAGGTAGAGCGATTTTTCAAATGATGATATGACGGGTCGTCCCCGGAGCGAAGTTTCAGCCCTCTGCGGAGTCGGTTTTTGAAATTCTATCCAATTTTAAACTAAGGGGTACACTAAAACGTTTCAAATTAATAAAATAATTAAAAAATAAAACAAAAAGTTCCCCTACTTCAATCGAAAGAAAATGTTGTAGTAATAAGACAAGCGCCTATATGTAGATACGCTCACAAGAATGAAGCTGAAAAAGGAATAATTTGTCACTTCTCAATTAGCTTAAAACGGCAGTCGTGTCTTTTAATTTCTTTATTATTTTATTTCTGAAGTTTTTTTAGGTATATAATTCGCAAAAAATTACGCGTTATTGTCCTCCCTTTCATAACATTGAATATTATTATTGATAATTAACCTGTTTTATTGCAAAAAAACCTTTTTTTTTTGGTATTTTTCCTACCTGCTGGATCCGCGCTGGATCCAGCTGGATTGACGCCGATCCAGCAAAAATCCAGCTGGATTGAAAACACTGCTGGATTGCAATCCCTAGCCGTCAGTCACCTGAGATCTTATTCTTAAGGTTCTCTCACACTTGCCATCTCAATAATTATGTATGAAAACGAAAAAATATTTATTTACGAAATAAACAAAAGCCGATATACCAAGAAACTTCTATTAATGTACCAAGTAACTTGTCCAATTTAATGTAAATCAATAAAAACACGGTGTATATGAATGCCTTAGATCTCCATCAGATAATATCGGAGCTGCCAGTGTCTTCAAAAATATCAGGGTGTTTAGCTTAGACAAGTTGCCAATCGCTAGCACTTAATCGTCAATCGTAAACGAAAGGCAGCGAAATGTCTTTGTCGCACTAATATGTAAGAGTGACAGAGAGGGAAAACTACAATTCGCTACTAAGCGTTAGCGATTGTCAACTGGGCTAAGCATCCTGGACATAACTCTAACCTAATCGCTTCGAGATATCTGATAGCGGCTGTATGATCAAATAAAATGATTCTATATTATTAAACCGTTGGTGTGACAGTTCCAACAGCATCCTGAAGGCGTTAGTAGATAGGTGGAACTCTCCTTTATTGCAGACATGGACTAAGCTCCACACTTCTTAGATATAGCATTATTTTATTAATTAGTATTATTTATTTTTAAACATTAACCCACTTATTCATAAACATTTGTTAACTTAACAAGCCGCTAATAATTGTTTGTCCCTTTTGCTCTTATGGACACATTGTTAAGACCGAAAGGGACCAACAATTATTAGCAGCTTGTTAAGTTAACAAATGTTTATGAATAAGGGAGTTAGTAGTTAGTTATATGGATTACGTCCGAAATAAATAAATATCTTGGGACATCTTACACAAATCGACCTAGTCCCACGGTAAGCTCAATTAAGTCTTGTGATGTGGGTACCAGGCGACGACATATATGTATAATAGATAGATACATATAGATACTTAAATACATAAACAGCCATGACCAAGGAACAAACATTTGTGATAAATAAATACACAAAGAATGCCCTCGCGGGGATTCGAACCCGGAACCTCCAGCTTCGTAGGCAGGGTCACTACCAACTAGGCTACGGAGACTGACAAAAGTTATTATTATTATATTCAAGTAGGCACAGTTACAAGCATTTTTAAATCATCATACATTATAGCATTGGCCGTTTGGTGTGGCAGTAAAAATACATGTCATGTGTCACTACCCCAGCTCTTCCTGTGGGCGTCGTAATAGTCGACTAAGGGATTTGAAGTGTCACTGGCCATGTATTTATCATCATAGTGAAGCAGACACATTCCTGCAATTGCCAACCCGCTTGCACAGCGTGACGATTATGGGCATTTACCTCCTAATGCGTCCATACGCTTAGGCAATAGGAGAGGCCTTTATCCAGCATTAGACTGATTATAGGCTGCTGGTGTAATGACGAGAATAGCAAGTAATTAAACGCTTAATATTCACTCACCTTAAAAATTACGTGTCCTCCGTGCCCCCCGTCTCCCCCGTCGGGCCCCGCATGCTCCTTGCACCACGCACTGAGGAACGATATACACCCGTTCCCCCCATTACCACCGACAGTCCTAACTCTAAAGGAATCCACATAAAACTGAACAGTGTTTCTTGTAGACTTCCCTTTCAAACTGCGTAGCGCTTTCGGAGTGAAGTCTTCAGAGTACCACCTTTTCGGGATTTTAGTAGTGATTTGTAGCGTTTTTAGTAAATTTACAAGCCTCATTTTCGTATTATTCGTTTAATTTCATGCAACATTCATTTTTAGGTTATATTTTTGTTTTTTCTAAGGGCAAATGTGACAGTTCAGTTTGCGTTTGGAAACTAGTTGTGTAATCGTTTAGAAATCCCTAAGTTATGAAATGACGGTTGTGCTAGTTACGTTTGCCAACCTCGAATCACAACTCGTCATTAAAATTTTAAAATAATATGTTAAAAATTATGGCAGACTTTCCATAGCATTTGAGCTAGTACGTGTCACAGGACTTGCAGGTACGTGATTAAGTAAGTATAGCGGCGATAAATGGATGTTTCAAACTAGTTTGTTCGAAAAGTGATGGGGATGAATGGGGAGGGGTCTTTAGCTAAATCAGCTAAATATCAAGTAACTATGTGAAACTCCTTGTTCATATAATGTATTGTAGTAACTAAAATCTCAATGTAACAATAAAATAAATACATAGTATAATTCATTAAATTAACACCGGTTTAAAACGCCGTGAAACGAAGCATCATGACTAGTCAAACAACACACCTACGGGGAATCCCCTTTTCTAGGCAATAACACGTATAATAGAAATGACGTGTCAAAACTTTGAAGCGTTTTTAAATTTTTACTCAAAACTAACCAATCAGAGAACGTTCCTTTGTGTTTGAAGTCAATGTTGTAAACATCGATGTGGTTTCGATAAGAAAAACACCTCCGTATAAAAAAGTTGTCGAGTGAGTCCATGAATTTATACTAAAAAAAAACTTACCTGTGCAATGTACGCGGCACTTTACTTGAAGTAAAAGTGCCTAACCTTAATACTTTATATCATTTTGTTTTATGCTGCGAACAAGTGCAGATAAAATGGAACCGTTCCTGATAATTGTTGGCGGAATAGCCATAATTTGGTTACTTAAGAAATTTTTTTACGGCTCAGCACGTGTTTTGGCAATTGATACGGAAATGGTAGGCGGAGGATACAATGGATCTATAAATATGCTTGCCAGAGTATCAATTGGTGATAGATCTAGTAGAATTGTTTACGATGAATATGTTCAACCAATTGTGCCCGTGACCGATTATAGGACACCATGGAGTGGTATTCGAAGAGAAGATCTTATCGGTGCTAAACACTTTAATTTGGTCAGACAGGTTAGTATAATTATACTTTTAATGGTCGAATATTTTTTAATTTGAAATGGGTTTACCACATAATTAAATTTGGATAGAAGAAACAAGTTCATTCACTTGTATGGCGTGTCAGATTTTGTACTGGAGTTGTTACTTGCCTATGATTTTAAATATGTCTCAGGCCCTTGAGTATTCATATTTTTTTGTGTTGTTGCAATTAATATTACTTAAGGAGGCATTATTAATGCTTTTGTTCACTTCAACTTACAAAATTTGACGCCCGAAAGCTGCAAGCTGCGATTAAAGACGGACAACTCAGTGGATTTCACTGAGTTCATTTGACACGCTAAGTCTGAATGCTCACTATAGGTATGTACTGTTGTGGTCTCTTTCACATGTCGACGTTGGCGTCTTGACGTCGCACGCGGCTATCAAAAGCTGTGCGCCGCGTTTCTAGTCTTTTCGAACCATTGCAGCGTGAACGTCGTCTCTCGCGTCAAACAAAATGTCGAAGTTTAATAAAGAAAAAGACGAGTTATTAATAGAATTTAGTAAATCTTTCAATGCAATGTATGATAAAAATGAAAAGAATCATAAAAACAATATTTATATGCATAAATGTTGGGAAAAAGATAGTGATTCAGTCGGATCTGCTGTTTTCTCTGCGGCGAACGTATTGACCGCAGACGCCCCAACTAGCAAAGAAGTCATATAAATCAAGAGTTATACGACCTTTAGCCATATAAGAGTTTTATAGTCGTTTTTAGTTAACCTGTTAGTCAAATAAACGTTATAAATCTGATAGTTTAGTCGTCCTACCAAATAGTCTAATTACTATGGTAAATAAACGTTTTTGCGACTTAATTATACAACAATCATGTAGAGGTTTTAAAGAAAACGTTTACTTAATGATGTTCAAAGTTGTATAAACGTTTTCGTCTTATAAAGGGTTTAGAAAAAACAGAACCGTCGTAATAAGGTCATTTTTACAACGTCTACATAATTTTATTGTTGTATAAGTGATATCATAAAACCTTATCTCGACAGTTATATAGCGGTATTGAAGGTAACTTCAATATGACAAAAAGATATCAGCGGGACTGTTATCTACCCTTTATTCAACTGTTGGTTATATTAACGTCAAACAAAAACTTTGAAAAACCTTTAGTTGTTGCCGAACTCGTTATATTCCTTTTATTGGACTATATGTTTTTAAATTGATTTTAAATTACGGTTATAAAACATCATGCAATTTATAGTCGATTTGAAATTAATATTATAAAACATTAGTCGCCATTTCGTGAGCATCACAGTACTATTTAAAAGAAAAAAACCATGGACGTTACATCGTGGAAACGGTACAAACGAAGTGGCGGACTAGTAATGGCGGCTTAGTAATGGCGGACAATTTGTAGTCGTTATAAAAACCTTTACTTAAGATAAAGTTATATTGTAGTCGTATAAGTATAAATCCATGACTTGTTCCAAAATGGCTAACCTTAACTATAATAAAATATGAAGAAATATTGTTATAAATTATAATTATTTCGCATATATTAAGAGCGCGACAGCAAAAAACTGTATATCATCAAAAACTTTAACGGTAAAGTGACCTTCCCATACGAATTCAGCTCACGCCAAATGTGCAAATGCTCAATATATAGAACAATAATTTCTATTACAAATCTTATAAAATTACCTTGTATTATTTTTCCGTACACTTTTTTGTCACACACACCAAGTTTTGCGCGTATCTAAAATAAATGTCAGGAGCAGTTTTATAAATAAAACTTAAAAACATTTATGTAACTTAAAAGTCCGATAAGCAATGAGTAAGGGTTATACTAAACCTTCTATAAAACGAAATGGTCAGTAATAAAACATTTATTTGATATTTAGGTCGCGTGAAGGTTTTTGTTGTACTCTTTATACAACTTTTTGGTCATTCCTTAATCGTTACAATACCTTTAATAAACGATTTAAGTCGCCATGCAAACCTTTATTTAACGTTTATCTCACCAATAAGTCGTATAATTTGCGCCACTTTCGCCTTTTATAACCGTTTACCTTACGTTTATATGACCAACCAAATTAGACTAGAAGTTATATGCAAAACGTTGTCTCAACTTCTATATGACTATATTTTGCTAGTTGGGGCTGTACGTTGCATTCAGACGTCGATAGGAGCGGAATTGAACGTTGACGCTAACGTCAGACGCCGTGTACAGCATAAAATAGGAGACCACGGCCTGAGTTCGCCCAAAAGGCGGCAATATTCACCCTTGACTTGAAGGCTGACGGGTTACATGATCTCGGAAATATATTGCACATATTATAGTAAGGTTATAAGGTTACGCGGGCTAAAGCGAATGCAAAATCTTTATACATAATTAAATTAAAGACCTTTCATGGAGACTAAATTTTACGTCACAATTTGTGTTTTATATAAATAAAAATATAAAATATTTTAGCCTATATAATGTCCCACTGCTGGGCACAGGCCTCCGCCTATATGAGAGGGATTGAGCTATAGTCCCCACGCTGGCCTCACATTCACCTTTGAATTTCTTCGCGGATGTATGCAGGTTTCCTCACGATGTTTTCCTTCACCGAAAGCTAATGGTAAATATCATCTGATATTCCGTACATAAGTTTCGGAAGAACTCATTGGTACGAGCCAGTATTTGAACCGACGACCTCCGGATTGAAAGTCAAACGTCTAAACCACTGAGCCACCACCGCTTTGTGTTTTACGATGTAAAATTTTGCACAACGACTTTTGACTAAATAAGGGCGACAAATTAAAATTTTCTATGAGTGATCAACATTAAGAACCCATATCTTTTAAATTTGACCCCTTTTGCTACTGCCGAAGGTTAATCGGACAGAGCATACCACATAGTTTGTCATTTTTGTTTTGATTAAGGCCTTAGGCACTGGTCTCACCGCGAGCTACTAAGCTATGAACTACGGCTATAAACACGAACAAAAGATCCGCACTGCCGTGTAAATAAAAGAGACACGGTGCCACTCGCCCGGCGGTGATAGCTGATAGCTGGGCGAGTATCACCGTGTCTCTTTTATTTACAGACCAGTGCCTAAATGTACATTTTTTTGTAATCGACCCGGTAAGTGTTCGCAACTCAACATCATAAAAGTTTTGCGTGATTGTGACACAATACCATTTTTGTGTCACAATCATATTTCGTTTACATTAGGCCTTTAACTATGTACAATTGTACAGTCGACGCTACCGGATTCGTAAGAAGTACAATGTTACATACCGACTTTTTTTCGTTCGTTTCAAATTCAATACAAATACATTTTCATCACACTTGCTATCTAAGCGCGCCATTGCTATACGCTTACATACGCATAGCATACGCTTGCATGCGTAGCGGGAGTAATAGAAAAGTGAAATTCGTCGTTCAGTACGTCATAGAATAATATTTTTTTATTAAAATTGTTTTTTTTGTCGGCAAGGTTGATGAAAAACATTGTATGCATCGCGGTCGGTATTAAGCGGAATACTAACTCGAGTCATTAATAACCCTCCGCCTACGGCGTCAGGCTTCTAACACTCTCGTTAGTAATTCCGCACTTACCTCCCTTGATGCACAATGTACTATTTTGTCTATGTATGAAAAAATCTAAAACAGTCAAGTTTCGACCCGCAGCTTTATTGCAAAAATCGTAATTCGTAAATTTAGAGAATTTTTCTGTCAATCCAAGGAAGGAGTCATTTGACAGAGAAAATGCCAGAAATTTGCGGATTTCAAAGTTCGCGGTAGGACCGTTTGGTTTATGTAACAATTTGGAGACCGGAATTTAATTTTAATCTTACGTGACGAAGGTAGACAACTGAGCTCTCAGCCCACCTGATGGAAAGCAGGAACTGAGGCCCATGGACAGTGACTAAAAAATCGCCTATGCTCTGCCTACTCTGAAGTCTTAGATGGATTGCCTCTATCTATGCCAGTAATTACACCGGCTATCTTACCCCCAAACCGAAACACAGTGCAAACACTGCTATTTAGCGGCAGGTTAACGGGTAAGACGGTGGTAGCTATCCGGGCGGACCCTACACGAAGTCCTACCACCAGCAACCACTGCTGAAAGTTAAAGGTTTCATCTTTTTTCAGGAGGTGTTAAAAATTCTCCAAGGTTGCATTTTGGTTGGTCATGATTTGCAGTTTGATATACAAGCTCTGAACTTACACCATCCAGTACGAGACATTAGGGACACAGCTCTATACAATCGCTTCAGAATTGTAAGTAGAATTTACTATAGTCTGCTATGCTATTCTCTTATTGACACATTCGACGCTGCGTTCGTCAACGAGCTCGATGTCGAGACAGCCTTGTCTAAAATCCTAGCTGTTTGATTTGACATTAGGAATCGAGGCTGTGAGCGAGGTTGTGGGCGAGTTCGTCGCTGTTTTTCGTTAGAGAATACGAAGTTCATACATTAAACGTCAAACTTTCGACGCAATGTAGTTCCAGCTCACGCCGCATTCGTCGCCGAGCACTAGTGTCGTTTAAAGTACATTAGTGAATACCATTTTTAGGCTCGACGCTGCCGCAGCACTGACACAGCGCTGACAGCAAGGCGGTTTCCTTAGTGAATAACACTGCTGTTTTTAGGTTGCCGTAGTAAACTAGGAACTCTTATAGTTTCACCATGTCCGTCTGTCTGTGCGCAGCATAGCACGTTGGCCGTTTTGTATATTCCATTTCAAATACCATGGCCCGATGCCACTTCAAAGTTTTATGGTATTTTAAATACAGTATGTATCACCTCGTAGAGCAAAGAAAGAAACCCATTAATGTTTATATCATACTAAACAACTTTTACTATGGGGCCAAACCCGAATTCACGAAAAATAATTTGACAGTTTCATACATTTTGATTGCGTGATCGCAAAGTCGAGTTTGGCCACATAGTAAAAGTTGTTCAGTAGGTATGATCTAAATATTAATGGATTTCTTTGTTGGCTCTACGAGGTGATACATACTGTATATAGGTACTAGAAATAGAATAGTATACTAGAAATTTGCAATTTGGTACAGGTATTTTATTTATTTGATCAACTAATCTTTACAACCCATCTATTAATTTACACTTTGTAGTAGTTCCGACCAGCGTTTAAAGGCATAGTGTGCTGTAACAGCCCAAAAAAACCGGGGCATGTGCTAGGCCTAGTTTATATGGTTTATTAGTATACTAGCGACCCGCCCCGGCTTCGCACGGGTACTATACCTGCATAAAAACATTCCTCTTGAATTACTCTACCTATCAAAAAAAATCTCATCAAAATCCGTTGCGTAGTTTTAAAGATTTAAGCGTACAAAGGGACATAGGGATAGAAAAAGTGACTTTATTTTATACTATGTAGTGATAACTTCGCCTCCGGTACTGTTTCACTAAGTGCTAATACTATGCCGATCGAAATTATTTGATAGAAATCTTATGCCAGTGACACGCATGTGTGACCGAAAAGATTGTACTCCTATGCCGGCGACACAGCACTGTGTCAAAAACGTTCGTATTTTTATGCCACTGGCATAGGAGTGAGAACTTGATTAATGCTAGTGGCATAAGAATCAGATTACTTTGAATCACATACGTGTGTCACTGGCATAGGATTACAGTTTTTCGGTCACATATTCGTGTCACCGGCGTCGAACGTGTTAAAACTGGATATTTACCATGCAAATGGGAATAGCACCCGATATTTAGCACTTGCAAATGCCATTCACGGCGGCGTTCCTTGGCCGTTAAGATAAAACCAACGGGCCCAGCGGGTGGCGTGACGATCACGTGGGCTCAGTGCTTGATAATGGAGACCTAGGCCCTCCGAAACACGTGACTTGAACCGTTTCATTATACACCGTGTTTTTTTTTTAATTCCGTTAAATTTAACAGGCTGCTTGGTACGTTAATTGGAGCTACCTGGTATATAGGTTTTAGTCGAACTCGAAATTTTTTTTTTCCTTTTTCATACATAATAAATGAAATGGTAAGTGTGAGAGAACCTTAAGAATAACACAAAAGTTAATTTCATGTGACTGACGGCACATGGCAAAATAAGTAGCATTAGGATGTAATAAAGGTTGCAATACACTTGTTAGGTCATTAAACTTATTTTTTTAATAACTCAATAACAGTAAGAGTTGAGATACTAGTTTCTTAGAGAAATTGATTATTTTTGATCTAAATAAGCTTCCCTTTAATTTAACGGAAATCAATAAAAACACGGTGTAGATATTATATATTATGTCTCACGAAAATTTAAATTCAATTAGGTATCCGCATTGTAAGAAAGTAACTTCAATATCAATTTGTTTAATTATAAAAAAACAAATCGATGTTTCCGTATATTGAATAGATTACAGCGCTCTCTCTAGCAAATTCAACGCAACGGAGAGTTGCCGAGTTTGCGGACGATTATGTGAGGCATGGTATCCTGCCGTTTGACCAAAAATTGTTTAACAAATTTACACTTGGCAACCAACTACTGGCAAAATCATGCTTCGGCAAATCATTTTTCTACAAAAACATCTTTGACAATTTATTATCTTAGCCAAATAATTAACCAATAAAATATCATTTTATAAGAGGTATTTTTGGCAAAAGAATATTTAACAACAAAGTAAACTAATAAATTTACCACTAGCCTAAAAATGTTTGCTAAAATGGGTTAGAATATAGCAGCGGGGGCGCGGGACTAGAAAAAAAATTGATGGGGGTGGTGTCATTATGACACGTATTTTTTATGATGCTATCATATAGAAGACGCTAAAATAAGCAGTTTATATGAACAACTTTTCTTAAAACTTGATAATTATCATATTGGCTCCTAAATAAAATTTTTGTTTTGGCCAAAATTACTAAGGAATGACTAAATCTGCAGTTAGCGAGCGAAGCGAGCGATCAAAACCTTCCAGGGCAGATCCGACTCGGATAGGTTAGGTTAGAAGACTAAGGCGGGAGCAAAGCTCTTAGTCTTCGAGGTTTTTTTTTTGTTGCAACCCAGAAAACTTTTCTCCAAAATCAAAAATGGCCGAGATATTCGACATCAAATGAAAAAAAATTAACATAACATTCATCGTAATCTTGACCAAAATCTGCAGTGAGCGAGCGAAGCGAGCGAACAAAACCTTCCGGGGCAGATCCGACTCGGACAGGTTAGGTTAGAAGACTAAGGCGGGAGCTTGCTCCCGGCTTAATGATTATTTGTCAATTGAGTTTTTGTAAAATGATACATTTGCGGAATAACATTTTTGCCACTTACTACTTTGGTGAAACGTTTGTTGTAAAATAAATATTTGCTAACATTGTTTTGGTTAAACATTAGTTAACCGTGAGGCATACGTCTTAGGGGTGGCTTAAGATTGTAGTCTTCGAAACATTAAGTACAGATGTCGCTAGTGATTAGATTCACACATGAATGTAGGATTAATATGGATTTGACAACGTAATAATAATAGCAAGAACGAAAGGGATGGTCTTATTAAACTTTTAACTAGTGGAAGTGAAAAGGAACAATAATCGTCCGTCCTTATCGCTGTGCCACTATTTTTTGTGTGGCACTTAGCATCTATGTGCCAGACAAATGCGTTGAATACGTCACTTACGTCTGGTGGGAGTGAAACTAAATGTTTTCAATGAGAAAGTGGACACAAACAACTTATCCCAAGGCTTATTTTGAACAATTTCATCTGTGTTTATCTTCTAGATATGGTGCGATGCGAAGTACTAGGCTGTAAAAGTAGAAACGAGCGAAAAATTGCTGACATAACCTTTCGTAGGTAAATATAGTGTTTTTCAGTCTAATTCTAAATGAAACTGTTAGCAAACCATTTTAAAATGTAAACTGATAAAAATACTAGTCATTAGAAAGCATTTGGGCCATAATTAACTCGGAAAAGGGAAATAATTCAGTGACTTTGTTATTGTTCGAGGGATGCCAGGGCAAGGAGGGTATAATTACCCAAAAATTTGGGGTAATTTCAGAATGAAAGTTGCCCACGTTCGTAAAATTATTATAATGTATAAATGGTGGTTTGGCCCAATGGTGCACTTGCAGATTTTTTCTTTCCATAGAATTCTAATTATTTATGAGTAAATTAAATGTTATTTGTATATACGTTGTCGTTTTATTTTACCTTATCCTATTTAAATTATCCGAATAAGTTTGCCCAAACTAGTTTGGGTAATCGAGGGTTTATTTACTATGTTGTTTGTGGTAATACAGTACATGTAATTTTTCATTCTTCTAATGAAATCGATGATGATATATATATATTTTTTAATTTAATGTCGATAAGTTACTAAATATATCATTATTGACGAGTTGAAATTGAGAGTCGGGGATGGTAGAAGATAGTGTATACCTAAAAGTAAAAAAAAAATATTATTTTTAAGTATATAATGCATCTTTGCTAGTCAATATGAGCTGTCCGCAAACCGTTAACACCATTCGTCAGTAGAATCCAAAAAAATGTAAACAATCCTAATAACTTGCATTATTCCATAATAAAACACTTTTAAAACACAATCGTAGTTTTATTCCGAACTTGAAAGAGTTCACATACATTTTTAGTAAAAAATATTGATATTTATAGTGGTAACCTAAAATTATATCTGCGAACGTATTTCACGATATGTTTCAAACACGTCAGATGCTATGGAATGTCAGCCATATTTGCTTACATTTTTTTTTTGGATTCTACTGTCGGTTGGTATACGTTAAAATGCAATCTAATTGATGTTCGGCAAAGATGTATATTTTGCTTAAAAACGCTACGTATCTATGACAGTTTAAAATACTATTTCGTAATATTTTCTTCGGTTACCGCGAGGATTACTCATCATGAGGATTGTCATCCGCAGACCACGAACCCTGTAAAGTGTTCGAAACGTCGGAATGAAGTTAAAATTAGTTAATATACGCGAGTTTATCCGTTTTCATAGTTTTATTACTATTTCGTAAATTAAATAAAATAAGGTACACTAAGAAACTAAAACTCCACTTAAATAAACATATTTGATATTACATTTTAATATTGTTTCATATAATAGGGTAAATGATGGGGTAATTTTTCTCGCATGGCAACAACGCTCACTATATATCCATCCCTCTTAGTGGCACACTCGGCGCGGCCCCTCGGATTCACAATACCATTGGAAAATTTCGTTATGATCGACGGAAGGTCGTCTGGTGTAATTGGAAGCACCAACCACCGCCATACAGAGGAAGCGGGTTCGAATCCCGTGACAACCAGAGTCTTACGCAGTTGATTTTTTCTATGATAAGCACCTCTGTTACAAGTGTTACAACATTGTGGGATAATAAAAGTAGGTTTAATATTCGTTTATTTTATTTCAGACCCATCAGAAGCCAAGTCTCAAGTTTTTGGCACAAAAATGGCTGAACAGGTACATACAGGTTGGGGATCACAGCTCGGTCGAAGACGCACGCGCAGCTATGGATCTATATCTAGTGTTCGAAAAGGAATGGGAGAAGGAGGTATCAAATAGATGGTAAAGGATGACCGCCACAGAACTATAGTGTTCGGCCGATATCAAGTCAATCCTTTTTTTTCTCTTGATCGTGGCTACTGCGCACTTAAGCACAATTCTGCCAAAAACGAGTGTTGAAAGCACAGAACTAAAATGACAAAGAACGATTGACAACGATTAAAAGCATAACCAAAAACGAAACGCCAGTGTGTGTGTAAATTTGTCTATGTGTGGTCAGGAATAGGGTTGCCTGTTACAACAGACCAATTATCTATCGACTGTTTTATCGACAACATGTACCTATCATAGATATTCATTATCTTAGTTATTTTGCTATAAGGTTTAACGTTTAGTATTGCGTTAGCGTCAAGCAATTCATACAAGTTTTAACTTTGACGGCTATTTAACCATTAAACTTTATATGAGCGACTACTCTTGCATACACGGTGTTTTTTATTTCCGTTAAATTGGACAGGTTACTTACATGGGAAAAACAGAAGTTACTGGAGAGGAGTTATTACTGGAGAGGTAGGGAAATAAGGGCTAAGCGTGCTGCAAATAAATGGGTAAAAAGACTAAAAAGCCGCAAGCAAATACTCATGACACTTCTATGACGTCACACGTAAAGTTAAAGAGAGAAAAGTATAGTTTGACAGTACGGTACTCTTTTCTATGACTGTCAAAATATAAGGAAAAAGTTTTGTGTTTCAGTTGATTACACATTAATGAGACACATGTTCAGATTAATATGACAGGTAATATGTACACATATTTTTGATTGGTGAATCTGTTCAGATGCATATGTACTTTTCTATGCTCATTTATTTTTGAAGCCTTGGATTTGCTCATATATTTATGAACTCGACTGTACCTACTGATACATAAATACGTATTCGGCCTGAAAACCCTCGTATCCCGGCTTCTGCAGTAATGTACTATTCTTAATAATTCAATAACAGTAAGAATTAAGCCACTCGTTTCTAAGAGAAATTAATTATATTTAAACTAAATAACTTCACTTAAATTTAACGGAAAAAACACACTAGTAGGTATAACACAAAACATAATAAGGTTGTAGGTACTTACCTACTACTCACCGTGTTACCAGCAGGAAACCTTTACCTCACCACAAATACCACAATACCTTAATTACCAACAACCAGATTACCGATTGATCAGATCGTCCAGCAAGAAACAAGGATTGATTGATTGGTCACAGAAACAAGAAGTTGCTCTAAGAAGAGCAGTTTGCGTTGCACTGAAAAGTGCAGTTCGGCTGTCCTGAAAAGGACAATGAAGTAGCAGGAACTTCGACGTGCAGCACACAGCGCAGCGGACGGAGACAAGTTCACGACGAGCACGATGAAACACACGCGGAGCAGCGGGCGCGGCGACATGTTGCTATCTCGGCGATCGACGGCGAAATGGCCGACCGCGATCGCGGATTTTGTATTTATAGGTACGCGCGATAGCGCGCGCGCCTCTGATTCGCGTTGCAATCTCGCGATGTCAATTACGCGTATCGCCACAAGTTGGTACATCAAATTGTGTAATATTAATAAGTAATTTTGTAAATAAAATCATTCGAACCAGAATCAGGAAGCAATTACTTCTTTCATTATACACCATCAACGAATACCTAAAGTGGTGACCACCGACTGAACCCTGAAGAAGAAAGAAGCCAACAAGATGTCTCCCATCAACGGTGTGAACGAAGAACAGCTGACGCCTCAAGATGCAGCTTCGCCGCCTACCGTGACTGCCGCCGCTACGCTATCTCACGACGTGGCTGCGATCTCCCTGGCGCTACGCGTTCCACCCTTCTGGAGAGATCAGCCCGTACTCTGGTTCTGCAGCTTCGAAGCAGCCACGGCAGAGCTGAAGAGGAGCCAGGCTCAGCTGGCACAGATGGTGATAGCACAGCTGGACAAACAAGACATACAGAATATCAGCGACCTCATATACTCGCCACCAGCCGACAACTATTACACTGCCATCAAGAACAGGCTCATCTCAGTGTATGAAGAATCGGACAGCTCACAGACGAAGAAACTTCTGTCGCAAGTCGAGCTCGGAGAGCAGAAGCCCAGCCAACTATTGCGACGGATGCAGACCCTCAACAAAGAAAAGTTCCCAGATACGACGATACAGATGATGTGGCTCGACCACCTGCCGCCCCACGTTCGCTCCGTGCTGACCGTCAGCGAAGCATTCAAAATCAAGACCACACTGGAAGATCTCGCGTTGTTAGCGGACAAGATGATGGAGCATATACCTACCACAGCACATCAGATTGCCGCCATCTCATCTCCAGTCGTCCCTCCACCTTCGCTACCGTCACCACAGCACCCGACCACAGCTTACCCACCAGGCCTCGACGCGCAATTTCTCATCGGCGAGATAAGAAGACTGTCACTTGAAGTCGCCGAGCTACGATCCAGACCACGTGACAGCTACAATCTTCGCCACAGCCGATCGCATCGCCGTTTCCCGTCACGTCCAAGAACTACTTCGCAATCGTCGCAGTCGCAAGATCGAAGCCGCAGAAGCTCACCATTGCCGTACTGCCATTATCACCGCCGATTCGGCATGGATGCACGAAATTGCACGTCACCCTGCAGCTTCAAGCCGATCCCGTCATCATCATCATCGCCGTCGGAAAACTAGACGTAACGCTGGCTGCGGCGGAAACCGGCGTTACTCACACATCACACCGCCTATTCGTGACCGACCGCACTTCAAAATTAACATTCCTCGTGGACACTGGCGCTAACATCTCCGTGCTACCCCGAACGCCCGGCACCAAAGCGCAACTACTGCCATTTCAACTCTACGCAGCGAATAACACCGTCATACCTACCTACGGAGAGAAGACGCTAGAGCTTGATTTGAAGCTACGTCGACCGTTTCGATGGAAGTTCGTCATCGCAGCTGTATCGAAACCTATACTCGGTGCAGATTTCCTCGACTACCATCACCTACTCGTCGACATAAGGAAGAGAAGGCTAATCGACGGCAAGACACTACTCTACACTAACGCGCAGATCTGTACTGCTAACATACCTACCGTGCGCAGTATAGACGTGCAGCAGGCGTACCACAACATCCTTGCCGAATTCCCAGGAACGACTCGTCTAACGTCGATGAAGCTAAGCCCGAAACACAACGTCGAACATTTCATCGAAACGACTGGACCTCCACTGCACTGCAGACCTCGTCCAATCGCACCGCACCGCTATGAACTCGTGAAGAAAGAATTCGCCAACATGATGGAACAAGGCTTGTGCAGACCAAGCAAGAGCCCTTGGGCATCACCTCTTCACGTCGTGCCGAAGAAAAACGGTGAATTACGTGTGTGTGGCGACTACAGACGGCTTAACGCAATTACTAAGCCCGATCGTTACCCAATCCCACGCATACGTGATTTCACCTATCAACTCGCCGGCAAGCAAGTTTTCTCCACGTTGGATCTCAACCGCGCATACCAACAACTGCCAATCGCCGAAAAAGACATCGAAAAAAGTGCCATTATAACTCCATTTGGCCTTTTCGAGTTTCCACGGATGTGCCCCGGACTCAAGAATTGTGGTCAAACATTTCAACGCTTCATCCACGAAGTATTACGCGACCTTGACTTCGTTTTCCCATTCGTCGACGATTTACTCGTTGCATCGACCGACGAAAAAACGCACGAAACTCACCTACGCGCCGTACTAACAAGACTGCAAGATTACGGCATAACCATCAACCCGTCAAAGTGCGTATTCGGCAAGCCATCAGTGAAGTTCTTAGGCTACGAAGTCAGCAAAGATGGAATTCGACCGCCTACTGAAAAAGTACAAGCAATCATCGACTACCCGAAGCCTAAGAATATCGACGAATTACGACGATTCCTCGGCATGCTGAATTTTTACCGCGAAAGTATCAAGAACGCCGCACAAATTCAAGCACCGCTCTGCAAATACCTACACAACGCGAAGAAGCGAGACAAAACCGAAATTTCTTGGAACGACGAAGCCGAAGAATCTTTCAACGCGTGCAAAGTTAGCATTCAAAACGCCGCTTTGCTCGCGCACCCGTCACACGAAGCCCCAATCGCAATCTTCAGCGACGCAAGCGACAAAGCCGCCGGAGCGTCACTCAACCAGTACGTCAATAACACGTGGCAACCACTTGGCTACTTTTCGAAGAAATTCTCCGATGCCCAGACTCGCTACTCTACATTCGATCGGGAATTACTTGCCATTTATATGAGTTGCAAGCATTTTCGAAAAATGTTCGAAGGCCGAGAACTCATCATTTTCACCGACCACAAGCCGCTGACATATGCATTCACTAAGACAGCAACCAACAATGAATCACCGCGACGCACCCGACAGCTGTTGTATATCAGTGAATTCACTACCGATATACGACACGTTCCCGGAAATCAAAATGCCGCCGCCGACGCACTATCCCGCATAGAGGCTATCTCCTGCCCATCTCCGATAGACTACAAACAACTCTCAGAAGCACAAGACCGAGATAACAATAATATTCAACTACTCTCACAGCAAGACAACCTCACAATCAAACAAATCACAATTCCCGGAACTTCAATCAAACTGTACTGCGAAGCATCAACGCCGCACTTACGACCTTACGTACCCGAAGAGCATCGCCGTGCCGCCTTCAACGCCGTACACAACGTCAGCCATCCCGGAATCAAAACGTCACGAAAACTAGTCGCCGAACGCTACTTTTGGCCCGGTCTAAATGCCGACGTAGGCAAATGGGCAAAAGTATGTGTACACTGTCAACGTGCGAAGATTCAACGACACACCACAAGTCAAATTTCAAGTTTCCCGCCAACACAAAAGTTTGAGCACATACACGCCGATCTCGTCGGACCTTTACCTACTACCGCAAGCGGACATCGATACCTACTCACAATTATCGACCGAGCTACAAGATGGCCCGAAGCTGTACCGCTGTGTGAGATCACTGCCGAAGACGTCGCCAAAGCCCTGTACGAAGGTTGGATCTCCCGTTTCGGATGCCCCGCTACCATTACCACGGACCAAGGACGGCAATTCGAGAGTCGAGTTTTTGCGTCACTCACACGCTTACTCGGCATCGAAAGAACCCGTTCAACGCCGTATCATCCGCAGTCATCTGGAATCATTGAGCGCTGGCACCGAACTCTCAAGGCCGCGCTGAAAGCAAGACTACAAACGGAGAAGTCATGGATCGACACAATACCTACCGTGCTACTTGGAATTCGAGCCGCGCTACGAACGGACACCGGTGTAAGCGCAGCCTTACTAACTTATGGCTGTACTGTACGATTACCCGGTGATTTCGTAATACCTACGCGCGATGACATCATCATGGACTCCGATTTCGTCGAAAACTTACGATCAACAATACGCAGGTTAACTCCGACACCGAACATCCCGCAACACGGTACAAGATCAATATTTGTACATCGCGATCTCCAAACCTGCGAACACGTATTCGTACGAGTCGACGCCGTAAAGAAGCCGCTACAAGCACCTTACGACGGACCCTACCGAGTGCTACATCGCAACGATAAAGTGTTCACTCTGCAGCTACCTAATCGCCAGATGAACATCTCGATCGACCGTCTAAAGCCTGCCTACACCATCGCCGACACCGAGCAAGACATACCTATAGCTACAAGTTCAACGACCGCGCCGAACACAGCTACAACTACGATACCTACAGTTACCGCGCCGAGCGCAACTTCGCAAGAAATACCTACCGCTACAACGCCGAACGCAACTATGTCACCTGCATCACACAACAAGCATCAGAATATTCCCAGCATATTGAAACGAAGCCAGGACTCCAATGCAACTTCACCCACTCAAGTACCTACGACCCGCACTGGCCGCGCTATTCGCCTGCCGGTACGTTTCACTTGAGGGGGAACCCTGTAGGTACTTACCTACTACTCACCGTGTTACCAGCAGGAAACCTTTACCTCACCACAAATACCACAATACCTTAATTACCAACAACCAGATTACCGATTGATCAGATCGTCCAGCAAGAAACAAGGATTGATTGATTGGTCACAGAAACAAGAAGTTGCTCTAAGAAGAGCAGTTTGCGTTGCACTGAAAAGTGCAGTTCGGCTGTCCTGAAAAGGACAATGAAGTAGCAGGAACTTCGACGTGCAGCACACAGCGCAGCGGACGGAGACAAGTTCACGACGAGCACGATGAAACACACGCGGAGCAGCGGGCGCGGCGACATGTTGCTATCTCGGCGATCGGCGGCGAAATGGCCGACCGTCGTG
Source organism: Thaumatotibia leucotreta (assembly GCA_025490895.1). Classification (NCBI taxonomy): domain Eukaryota; kingdom Metazoa; phylum Arthropoda; class Insecta; order Lepidoptera; family Tortricidae; genus Thaumatotibia; species Thaumatotibia leucotreta. Next base: position 10,151 of record JALPQI010008011.1, on the reverse strand, counting down.
GTTTTCTTCTCAAAACCCCTGGTGGGGGTTTTGGGGATGCTGTTCGGGGCATCGGCCCCTTTCAGCGGTGTCTCGTCCGCCAGCCATGACTATGGCTGGGTCGTTGTGGTTGGGGCCTCTCTCAAGGCTCCGGTGGGTTGTCACGTCCAGGGTCTTCTCACACTGGCGAGATCAAGCCAGCCGAGTGGGACCCCGTTGGGGGAGGCCCAGCCAGCGATCGTCAGCCAGTGTCAGGGTGGGGGGTGTCTCATCCAGTGGGGGGGGGGGGGGGGGGTCAGTCCAGGGCGGAGGGGGCTGCAGGCGCGAGCTCGCGCGGCAGCCCCTTGTGATCGGGCGGGCGCGTATGGTACGGGGCTATGTCCCGTAGGTGGGTCCAGCGAGACTCGTCCGCGCGTCCGAACATCCGATCGGCCAGGCGTGCCACGAAGTCCCGCAGTGGTTCTGCTCTCAAGTCCCGGGCTATCACATCGTTCCTCACGTATCGGGGGGCATCTACGATGGTGCGTAGGGTCAGCGACTGTTGAGAGTCCAGTCGCTTTCTATTGCACTCTCCCACCAGCGCGTACCACGCGGGGGCTGCATATGTGAGTCGAGAGCGGACGTAGGTCTTATAAATGCCTGTCTTCACGCGTAGGGAGAGCCGGGACTTCAGAACCGGGGTGAGCAGGATGCGAGCAGCGCGCGTCTGTGCTACCACGTTCTTGACGTGGGGGCCATGGTGAGGCGGCGGTCGATGGTTACCCCAAGGTACTTTACCATCGGGGCCCATTCAATGCCTTGCCCCAGGAGGGTCAGACGCGGCGGCATCAAGACTTTGCGGGTTATGGCGATCGCCTGGGTCTTCTGGACGTTTACGGCCAGCCTCCATTTCTTCAACCACGCGGGGAGGGCCTCTAGAGCGCATTGGGCCTTATGCGCTGCGTGTGACAGGCGGATGGACGACGCTATGTATGCAGCGTCGTCGGCGTACAGCGCGAGCATTACGCCCTCGCTGGTCGGGATGTCGTCCGTGTATCGCCCATAGCACACGGGCGAGAGGCAGCTCCCCTGGGGCACTCCGGCGAGGATGGTGCGGTCGGTCGAAGTGGCATCTTCCACGGCCACGTGGAAGCGGCGGTTCTCTAGGAAGGTGGCCACCGTCTTAACTACTCGGCGCGGAGTAGTAGACGTGGCTAGCTTGTAGAGAAGGCCGGAGTGCCACACGCGGTCGAAGGCTTTCTCCATATCGAGAAGTACGGCGACAGTGTGTTCCCGCTTGTTGTAGGCTGCTGCAGCGTGGTGCAGCACGCGGGCGAGTTGGAGCGTCGTCGAGTGTTCGGCCCGAAAGCCGAACTGCTCGTCTCGCGGCTGGATATGTGGCGTCAGGTGGGGCAGGAGCAGCTTCTCGAATACCTTCGAGATCGTAGGCAGCAGCGTGATGGGCCGATAGCTCTCGGGGCGAAGGACGTTCTTCCCGGGCTTGGGAATCATGATGACGCGACCCTGCTTCCAGGGGCGCGGGAAGTGGCAAGTTCGCAAGACTCCGGTGAAGAGCCGCGCCAGCGTCGCGATGGCTCGCGGGGGTAGGTGGCGCAGCGCTTCGTTCGGGATGCGGTCGGGCCCAGGCGCCTTCTTCAGCGGGGTGCGTCTTATCATCCTTAGGACTTGACCCGGGGTGAGGATGATGGGGTCTTCGTCCGGAGCTATCGGCGTGGCGAAGTAGTTCGCCAGGTGCTGTTCTACAGCTGCTTCCTGCTCTGGGTCCTCGGACGGGTTCGGCCTGAACTGCGACTCCAGGTGGTCAGCGAAGATTTCCGCTCGATCCTCTGCACGGTAGCGTGGGGTTCCGTCACCGGCGAGAAGAGGGCGGATGGGTCCTGGTCTTCCTGTGACTCTTCGGCATAGGCGATGGATGTCGTTCCAATCCTCTCCAGCTGACTCGATATACTCAAGCCAAGAATCCTCAGAGAAAGCCGCGAGGCTTTTCGAGATTTTCTCGGCGAGGGAGTTCAGCTGGGTCTTCAGGGTTGGACATCGCGTGCGCTGGTAGAGTCTGCGCAGTCTCCTCTTCCTCTCAATGAGAGACAGGATGAAGGCGGGGGTGCTTCTGCGTGGCTGGCTTGCGGCGGGCTCGACTGCAGAGTCAGCCAGGGCGGCAATGGTACATGAGGCGAACTCCTCTGCAAGGTGGTCAACTTCCTCCGCTGTGGTCACGGGGAAGGACGGAGTGTGTTCGCTCATGTAGGCTTCGAAGCGACCCCAATCCTGTCGTCGTCGAGGTGAGGTTGGCACCGTCCGAGTCGGTGTCAGTTCCAGGGTGGCCAAGATGGGCTGATGGTCGGAGATGAGGTGGTCATCCAGGACGTCCTGCGCGGGCCATGAGGTAAGGCCGCGTACTACCATTAGGTCGATGACGTCCGGGGTGTGGGCAGCTGCGTGTGGGAAGTGCGTGGGGACCTCCGGTCCTAGCACCTCATACCCTTGGGCTTCTGCGTCGTTGAGGAGTCTGTGCCCGTCAGGGCAAGTCTTTGTGGAGTTCCATGCTGTGTGTTTGCAGTTGAAGTCTCCGGCGATGATTGTTGGCAGCGGCGAGTTCAGCAATTCGTGAACATCAGCCACGGTCAAGCGGGTACTAGGTGGCTTGTAGAATGCAAACACACGCAGAGGGTGACGGTCGACGCAGAGTTCTACGCCAAGGGCGTATGATGATCGGAGGGTCATCTTCGGCAGCGGCTGGTGGATGACCTGTCTCTTCACTAGGACGGCCAATCCCCGGTAGGCTCGTCCCAGTGTCGACAGCTCTTCTTGGCGGTATGCGACGTAGCCCGAGATTTTAAGGCGGTCACTTGCCTTAAGGTGGGTCTCCGAAATCAGGGCTACGTCGATCTTCCTCTCGGCCAGGAGGCGACGAAGCAGGGTGACCTTGGCTGTGCTGAGCCCGTCGGCGTTCCAGTGGAGGATCCTCAGTTGGCTAGTGAACGCTATACAGGTCAGCTAGCCTTCTGAGGATAACCGGGACCGGACTCTGTCCCGATTGGATGGTCGCCAACAACTCCTGGAGGATCTCCACCAACATGGTGATCGCCTCCACTCTGCTATCAGCGCTTGGTCCTGCGCTGGGTCCCGCTCCTAACTTCGCCTTCTTCCCCTGTGAAGGGGCGGCGACCGTAGGGGGCGGGATTGGTGCGGGTTTCGGCTGCACCTCTGCGGTCGGTGCTGCCGGTGGTTGCTGCGGGGCGGGGGGGAGGGGGTCCCTGTTCACCCTCTTCTTCCCTCCGCGTTTGCGCCTCCTGGCAGTCGGGCGCTTCCCATCGTTGGCAGCTGCCATGAGGGACTGCGCTGCGTTGCCAGCTTCAACAGCGGGTTGCGAGGAGGCCGGGAGTGCTGCGCCGGTGCGCGCCGATACTCCGGCCTTCTTGTTGCGTGCCTCCTTCTTGTAGGCGGGGCACTGGACGCTATTAGCGGGGTGCGCGCCCCTGCAATTGGCGCACGTCGCGGGTTCCTCGCGTGGTCGCGGGCAGTCGTGGGCAGCGTGGGGTTCCGCGCAGCGGACGCAGGCCAGGGGGCGATGGCAATTTACTGACGAATGTCGAAAACCCTGGCATCTGTGGCACTGCGCGGGGCCTTTCCTGCCGCGCCAGGCCTCGATTTTTACTCCTGGCATCCCCAGGAGTTCGGTGATGGCGTAGACGCCCGGGGCAGTGTCCGCCGTGCGCTGCAGCTGGGCGTGGAAAATACACCCAGGCCGGCCGCTGCGCGCGCGGATCTGGCGGACATATTCCGGTAGGAAGCCTTTGGCCCTCAGGTCCTCTTCTATGTCCGCCGGCTGGGTGTTCGCCGGCAGTCCTCTGATGGCCACCTTCAAGCTCCGTTCGGCTGGGAGGCCGTAGCAGAACCAGGGCAGTCCGGTGGTTAGGAGGTGTGACTGGACGGCCCTGTACTCGTCCTCGTCTCTGGGGGTGAAGATAATCCCCTTTCCCAGGGGGCGTGCATTAACCTGATGGCCCAACACTTCCCGCAGCTTGCGGAAATGTGTGGGCCAATCAGGCATCGTCTCCACGATGAGTGGTGGGTATCTTCTCCCCTTTGTCCCAGCGGCGGCGGGGGCGGGGGGGGTTTGCGTCGGCGTCTTCTTCTTCTTCTTCTCCTCCTCCGTCTCTTTCACCCTCTTCAGGTTCCAGGGTGGCAGGCGGCGTCGGAGTATTCGGCGTCACCACCTCCATCGGCGACAGTTCTAGCCGCGGGAGAGTCGCGGGTGGTGGCGTGGCGCCGCCCTGGCGTTTCTGGGCGGGGCCGGGGCTGGTGGTCGCAAATGGCGGCAGCAGGTTCGTGGGCGGCGGGAAGCGCGACGGGGATAGAACGCGGGCCGGGGCCGGCGTTTGGAGAGAACCCAGAGGCGCAGAAGTGTTCGCGGTGCTTGCGAGGTCGTGGGGGGCGGCGAGCTTTGGCCCTTCCATCGTAGGGCGGGGCGTGGCGGCACGGGTGGCGGTCGTCGCGGGTTTCTGTGCCTTTGCGGGGGGCACGAGGAGGGTGCGGGGGGCACGGGGTTGGGCGCGGCCAGCATTTGTGGTCGCGGCGGTGCCTGTTCGCTGGGGTAGCGGCGCCCCGCCAGTCCTCCTGGTGAGGGTCGGCGGTTTGGTTGGGGCCGGCGGCATATGTTGCGGCTTCGGGGGGTTCGGGGGGGTGCGTCGAGGCGGCGGCGGCGGGGCTGCGGCTGCCTGCGCGAACGTAGGCTTCGGGGTAGCTGTTGCTGCTCCCGAGGAGCTTGGTGGTGGTCCCGTGGGCGGGTGTTGTAGAGGGCGTAGGTCCTCTAGCGCTCGGAGGGCTTCGGAGGAAAACTGGATTTCTCCGGCTCCCTCCAAAGTCGGAGTAATCGGGAAGCGGAGGGCTTCCTGGCCGGCGGCGCGCAGGATCTCCATGGCGCGCCGCATCGCCGTTATCTCCTCCGGACGGCGTCGGGTGGCTTTCCGGACCGCGGGGTCGTTTCCCCGAGGTGTGGGGGGCATCTTTACTTGTTTTTGCCGAAATTTATTTCGGCATTTTCCTGTGGGTAGTTATGACTACCTTGGTTTCGAACTACCCCCACCTATGCTAACGCACCGGCGGGGGGCAATATACGCTGGTTTTGAGATGTCGGTTTGTTTTCAGACTTCTTTGGTGCGTAGCCACTCGCGATCGCGACTTGCCTGCAGGCCACCTCGCTCCGTTAGCCGAAGCCGAACCCGGTGAGACCCGCTTGTGGGAGGCCGGGAACGACAGCGGCACCACGGTGCTAAATGGTTGCAGCGGTGAGTTTCTTTAGGCGATCCGGGCGAGTAGGTAAGCTGGAGCTATTCCGTAGTTGGCTACACGGCGAATCCAATGGCCGACCGCGATCGCGATTTTGTATTTATAGGTACGCGCGATAGCGCGCGCGCCTCTGATTCGCGTTGCAATCTCGCGATGTCAATTACGCGTATCGCCACAAGTTGGTACATCAAATTGTGTAATATTAATAAGTAATTTTGTAAACAAAATCATTCGAACCAGAATCAGGAAGCAATTACTTCTTTCATTATACACCATCAACGAATACCTAAAAGGTCCTTAAGTTATTTAAATACACATTTGTGTTCAAAATCTAGTATCATGACAGCATTGTAAGAAATAGACTGATTGGGTACGTTTATCCAACAAATATCGATATTGGTAGTTCAACATCGTCGAGCTCTAGCGTAGCGTAACAATTTATATTTTTACACAAAATATCCTTTAATATTAACTATTGTGATAAATTATTAGCTCACAGTGATATAACAACTAACAATTAATGCTACAATTTGATAATTCACACAATTAATGCTACTAAATAGACAAAATATCGTTTTAAAACAATCAACCGGCACATCATATTTACCTGTGAAACGAGTGTTTGTCGTTATTTCTGTAGTGGGCAACAAGGCAATCATTTACAGAACACGATACCATATTGATTTCATGATCTGTATAAATTCCTTCTTATAAGTTTTAATTATAAAATCACTTTTAAAATATTTATCTCCGTCGACCAGGCTGATACGGCTGATATGTCACTTCGAAAGTGGTTATGCTTTTGGGATTGTTGTCTATCTTTTTCGCACTCGTGTAATACTCATATAACTGGTGGCTTCCCTTTCACACGCTTCCTTTCTCTATTAAGCGCTAGCGCGGATTCTAACTTTATGGTTGAAAGTCAATCCTGACAGCTGTCAGTTCAATACATTATCAGTCAACAATGTCACTTTTTGACATATAATGCACTAAAATTACGTAATGAAATACATGGCTGCCAACCTAATTTTAAATGTCATTTCTGATGAATTGTAAACCATAGAGGAGCTTTCTTTTTTAATGTCGATGTTTCCCGTCCGACCTTAATGATTAATAAAAATATGTTTGACTAAGAATATTTCTCAATTTTACAATTATATGTGAAAATAAGTGTGTGGTCGTAGAAAAAGTATTGTATGCAAATTGTTTAACTGAGTCAAAAAAATGCTCGTGGTGTTTTTAATAACAATTTTCGGCTTCGCCTCAAAATTGTTACCCAGGCCACTCACCTTTTTTTGGCGTCTCTTAAACAAGGGTTGCATAAAATACTATTACGTAGTTACGTACTACGTTAAATCATAGTTCTAAGTGTGATAGAATCATTCTCAATTGCATTTACTTCTAATGTAATGAAAATGAATCTCAAATAGGCCTCATTATTTGTCTTTTTATTTTGTACTTTTCTTGTTTTCTAATAAAATTATAAATATTATGTGACATTTTTCTTTAACTTCTGGTTAAGGAGGATTTAGACCAAACGAGCATTCGCTCATCCTATCCCCCACTCTACGAAATCAACGAATTTCATAGAGTGGGGGATAGAATGAGCGAATGCTCGTTTGGTCTAAATTATTAGTCTAAAGTCCATTCATCCTTAGTTGTCTTATCTAGTAAACAACTTTCTAACCTAAAAGTACACGTTTTCTATTGTAAACTGCCATATTTGCCTATACCATAATACCTGAGTCCGTATTTGTGCAGTCCGTCCGTAGTGATTAGTAAATTGCTTAATTTTTAATCAAGGAAACAGCAGTTTACAACAGAAAACGTGTACTTTTAGGTTAGAAAGTTGTTTACTAGATAAGACAACTAAGGATGAATGGACCGTAGTGCCTATAGCAATTTAAGAATCTTGTTTCCAATTTTTTATTTGCTGCATAGATTTGGTGCGGTTCATCGTGAACATCAAATGTGCAATTCTCACAAAGTTTGTACATTTGGATCACGTGCTATTGATAATATAAACCGGCTAAGTGCGAGTCGGACTCGCGCGCGAAGGTTTCCGTACCATTATCAATTTATTATTAAAAAAATACAGTTAAATCAACCTACCTCAAAAACTATAGGAGATAATTAAATCAAACTAAAAATCGTTGATAGAGTTAATTAGAGTGCATAATTTTATATTGCGTATTAAAAAATAGAGGGGGCGGAGACACATTTTTCAGACTTTGAGAGCTGATATCTCAAAAACGATTTGCTTAAATAAAAATGAGATTTATAAACCTTCATATCATTTTCAAAGACCTTTCTATTAATACCCCACACGCTTATATACAACTATTCTCGGGGGAGCCTCACCCCTAGGGAACGCGTCCCCAGGTGGCGGATAGGGGATGCTCGTCAGGATGTCCTAGGGCACCTGAAGGGCTGGAGGGAAATAAAATACCTCCCGCGGACCAACAGGCCCCTTGCCTAGGGTTACGGTACGATAATGCTGGCGGAAGAGGCGACGGATCTGGAATACCGTTAGGCGCAAGTAGAGTCCAACTTGAAAAGCGGCAATTCCTGCAACAAAACCAGCTCCCCACGTATCGACTCGCTCTTTCCTGGAGACCAAGCTGGGGATGTCGAGAGAGGCATGCAGATGCTGGGCAAGTCTGCGTTCCTGAACTGTGTCCCAGGCGATACAGCGCTTGTGAAGAGGTCACTTCGCCCGTGCCACGCACGGAAAACAACACGGAGAGTCACAGTTACCAGTTATAAGCTCGTGAAAATGGGCGTACATCACGGGCGCTAGGGGTGACTCTCGACGGTGGGAAAGTCCATCGCGGCTTATTGGCTAGTTACCGCCCGCCTTAAACTGGGCAGCCCCCAGCCAGTCAGGTACCAGCCCGTCCCTCGTTTTTGTGCTTTGTTTGGGTGTACAAAGCAGCAACAATTTTGTACCAAAGACGAGCAGTGAGATGCACCTAACAATAATGTAAATAAAGTTAACAATCCAAAAACAACCGACCTACGCTTTGCCACATGGAATGTCAGGACCATGACGCCTGGGCTGGAGGAACTTGCTGACGACATCCCAGTGGTACGAAAAACTACAATTATTGATAGGGAGCTATTGCGTATGCGCGTTGACGTAGCAGGACTTCAAGAGACGAGACTATCGAACGAGGGCAGTATTCGTGAGGAAAACTATACCTTCATATGGAAGGGCAGAGATGAAGGAGCGAGAAGAGAGTATGGTGTCGGTCTGGCGATTAGAAACAACCTGTTACAATTTTTGGAGACACCAAAGTGCATTTCCGAACGTCTAATATACATACGTTTTAAGTCTGATTCAGGTCCAGTATCGGTGATATCAGCTTACGCACCAACGCTGAAAGCCGAATCCAGCGCAAAGGACACCTTCTACCAAAGTCTGAGCGAATGCATGGGAAGTGTAAATGAGTCGGACAAACTCGTGCTGCTAGGAGATTTTAACGCAAGGATTGGTAACAACCATTTACTCTGGCCAGAGTGTATGGGCAAACACGGAATAGGCTCCATGAATGAAAACGGTCAGCGCCTCTTGGAACTATGCGCCACACATCAGCTGTGTATCACCAACACCTATTTCAAAAATAAACCAGTGCATAAAGTTTCCTGGAAGCATCCTCGCTCAGGTCATTGGCACCAACTCGACCTTATCATTACAAGGCGGAGAGACTTACGTGACACAATAAACTCCCGAACTTACCACAGTGCGGACTGTAATACGGATCACTCCCTGGTCATGGCCAAGACACGCCTTACATTCAAAAAGATCCATAGATCCAAACCGAAAAGTAGAGTCACACTTAATATCCCAAGCAACACAGACGTTACAGTAAGGCAGAAGTTTTCTGATGAACTGGAAGAGGAAATTGATGTCACAAATTTACGAAGCATTAATGATCCTGAAGAACTGTGGTGCATTACAAAGGGGGCACTTGTACGAACAGCTCAAAAAGTTTTTGGTACGAAAGTAAGGAAGCCTATTGATTGGTTTTCGGATTATGAGAGTCAGCTTTTGCCGTATGTAGAGGCCAAGAGGAAAGCTCATGTCAATCTCCTGTCCAATGCAAATGATCATACGAAGCATACCTTAAAAGCCGCAAAAGCAGATCTCCAGCGGGTGTCACGACAGTGTGCTAATCAGTATTGGACCAAACTCTGCGCAGCTATCCAGCACTGTCACGATATTGGCGATATCCGCGGTATGCATCAGGGAATTAAGCAGGCTGTAGGGCCGACCGTCAGGAGATGTGCGCCTATTAAAGACGTCGATGGCTCACCAATTACGGAGAAAGCTCGCCAACTGGCTCGCTGGACGCAGCACTACAGCATGCTTTATTCTGAGGGGGTTAACATCAGTCGTGAAGCAACGGATAGTATTCGAAGTTTCCCTGTAATGGACAGCTTGGACTCCCCACCTGCTTTTGATGAGTTCCTGCGTGCTATAAAAACTCTCAAAAATGGTAAAGAGCACAGGCAGCGATAACATCCCCGCTGAGCTAATTAAGCTTCCTGCCGCAGCTTCTCCTCTGTACGTACTTCTGTTGCGCTGTTGGGAGAATGGTTTGGTGCCACAGGAAATGAAAGACGCGAATATTGTCACCCTCTACAAAGGTAAAGGCGATCGTGGTGTGTGCGACAATTACAGGGGAATATCTCTGCTTAGCATTGTGGGGAAAGTTTTTGTCAGGGTCGTTTTAAACAGATTACACACTCTGGCTGAAAGGGTATATCCCGAATCGCAGTGCGGTTTTCGTGCAGGGAGATCGACAACCGACATGATATTTACCTTGCGCCAACTCCAGGAAAAATGTCGTGGGCAGCAGAAACCACTCTTTATAGCGTTT